>CM072527.1:25104543-25107043 GCA_036898135.1 Oncomelania hupensis | reverse complement strand
GTGCTAATTTGGATGTATTTGTGTAGCCTAGTGCTAATTTGGGTGTATTTGTGTAGCCTAGTGCTAATTTGGATGTATTTGTGTAGCTTAGTGCTAATTTCGATGTATTTGTGTAGCCTAGTGCTAAATTTGGATGTATTTGTGTAGCCTAGTGCTAATTTGGGTGTATTTGTGTAGCCTAGTGCTAATTTGGATGTATTTGTGTAGCCTAGTTCTAATTTGGATGTATTTGTGTAGCCTAGTGCCAATTTGGATGTATTTGTGTAGCCTAGTGCTAATTTGGATGTATTTGTGTAGCCGGCACGAATGCGTGTGTGCACAGACTAGACCTCAGTTTATACTCTCATCAAAAGTAGGAGTTAGTGAGTCAATACAATACAAGATTATTGCTTTAGGTCCAAGTTAGTGAGTCAGCAAGTTAGTAAATACAACCAACATTTTAAAATATCTTAATAACAATGTTACAAACAGACAGACGGACAGACACAATAAATGGATCCTGCGTATCGCGCATGTTTTAGCAGATGCTTTCAACATTTGACACGAATAAAAAGTCAAATAAATAAATAAAAACGACACTTTACGTTCGAACTGGAAGATAAATCCCGACGAAGTCGACGCTTCTTTCTCGTCTGTCCTATGCGCTCCTATGACGTGATCGATGACGATTATGCCTGACGTTACACTGAAAAAAACGTCACGGTTTCCTTGTCGGTTTCTCAGCGTCTTAGCCCCGTTCTCAGTAACGTGGACAACGGTCAACGAATCCGAGGTGGCGAGGTCCACCTTCGCCAAGAAAACAGTGAGCGTATGATTCCGCTTCCAAGGAATAATTTTCCGACACGTCAAAGTAGAGTTGCCTCTTTTGACGGCCCGAGGAAAATGGCTGTGGCTGCGTAAAATACCGAAATCAACCGTGATGACGTCACCGTCGTGGCACATTGTGATGGCGTTTTCTGCAAAGGACGTCACAAACATGTTAATACGATTTTGCTCATAAATAAGAATATTTCAACCATCATCATCATCATCATCATCATCATCATCATCATCATCATCATCATCATCATCATCATCTTCTTCTTCTTCTTCTTCTTCTTCTTCTTCTTCTTCTTCTTCTTCTTCTTCTTCTTCTTCTTCTTCTTCTTCTTTCGTTTCCTGCTGTCTTTATTTATTTCTTTTCTTCTTTTTCATGCTCTTTTTTTTTACTTTCTTCTCCTTCTTTCTTTCTTTCTTTCTTTTTTCTTTCTTTCTTTCTTTCTTTCTTTCTTCTTCTTCTTCTTCTTCTTCTTCTTTATTTATTTATTTATTCTTCTTATTCTACTTTTTTCGTTCTACTATTTCTTCTTCTTCTTCTTCTTCTTCTTCTTCTTCTTCTTCTTCTTCTTCTTCTTCTTCTTCTTCTTCTTCTTCTTCTTCTTCTTCTTCTTCTTTTTGTTTTTGCTTTGCTTTGCTTTCTTTCTTTCTTTCTTTCTTTCTTTCTTTCATTCTTTCTTTTTTTTTCTATATTTTTATATTTTTTTCTTCCTACTTCTTCTTCTTTTTCTTCTGCTTCTTCCTTTCTTTCATTTCTTTCTTTCTTTCCTTATTTCTTTATTGCTTCTTATTTTATTCTTTTTCTTTCTTTCTTTCTTTCTTTCTTTCTTTCTTTCTTTCTTTCTTTCTTCTTCTTCTTTCTTCTTCTTCTTCTTCTTCTTCTTCTTCTTCTTCTTTACTGTTCCCCACGAAGAAACCATTAACGACATACTGATAACTTGCGGGGTAAACTACTGACCTATAGGGACGCATAGAGGGTTATTGAAGGTGACGTAATCAGGGATGATGCCGACACAACTGTGGTTGGATGTCGTCACTATGGGCATGCGCTCTCGCCAAGTCAGGGTGCAGGAATTTTGCCAAAAACATTTGCTGATCTAGAACAAGACAGAAACACCGATGCACGATACAGACAGTAGGAAAAACACAACCGGCCACTGATCTTGTATATTGTTACTATGCAAGCGTTTGATTTATTGTGACGGGGGTGCACTGGGTCCCGGGGCAGCGTTCAATGGACGCTACGTTGCGCTCCGTCGTGCTGTCATCTCATCGTCCGCTAGCTACAATCAAACGCTGACTTTTGTTTCTTTTCATTTTGAATATATTCAATGAATGAATACGTGAACACTGACGTAACACTTCCACTTCCACCATGGGCGATGCGGGAGAGAGGGCTAGCAATTGAAGGGAAGGATGGTTTGGCACCTAACTCAACACTGAACCACCACACCAAGCGTACTTCTAAGCTGGACGGTGCAAAATGGCCACTTGCTATTTAGCCCATCACGGGATTCGAATTGGGTCATCGGTGTGCCAGACAAACGTTCTACTGGGCCACGGCAGCGGGACATTCCAAGGAATAATCGAAAGCTCAACTAAGCAACACTTGCAGGAGGTTTTGCTGGGATTGAGAAAATATCTACCGCGTAATTGAATTTTTTGGACGACAATTAATCTATGA
>CM072527.1:24857043-25099543 GCA_036898135.1 Oncomelania hupensis | reverse complement strand
TACCCACCCGTCTTTGTCTGCGGGGATCGGCTAGTGTAATCATGCTATGACTAATCTTAATACATGTATAAGTTTAGCTCGGTCTGTGTAGGGATAGGGTTATAGAGTTAGGGAGAAAATGGTAAAAGCTTCACTGACATACTAGCTCTCACTCGGCTATGAAACATATGTAGTCTAGCCACTTGTTAACAGTAAATATCACACATTTATTTCCTCTACTCTATACAAAATCTTCTAATCTCTACACTAACTTAAATGTCCAAATTTCCCTTCGAGTAGTTTGCTCCTTGATGGGTCTATGCAGCTACTGTTCTCGATATTGGTTACTGTCTCATCATTGGGTTATGAGTTCTGTCTGTCCTATTATTCGGTTTTCTGGACGAGTAGACTATTGCACAGTCCTTTTAGAGTAGTTAGTGTTCGTGCACTTAACTGTATAGTAGAGGTGCTGTGTTGTTGTCTCTTCTTCTTGGTAGTTGACTATGGTGAGTGGAGCCCAATGCTCTAGCTGCTCAAGGTTGCAGGCCACGTGTCAGGGTTGCCTCTCTGTAGGATTTCTTCTTTGCCATGGACCAAGATGCCTGCTCGTCTGCAACATATGAGACGAACTTCTGCAAGGCCTTGAATACAAAGGTTATGCAGAGCGCCTCACTGATGGCAGAAACAGCCCTCATTTGAGACCGCTCCACTTATACAATACAAGGGACGACCAATTCTTCTAAGTCCGTGGTCCACTGGAATCTCCAACATAATTCCTATACATATACCTACATCATGGCTAAACTAAACAAATGGAGAAGTAATTAACAATATACACATTCTCCTGTACAGCCACTGGTCTGCAATAATACACATAGGAGAAACAACAGTTGGACAGTGGAGGCTACCTCGTGGTGCCGAAACCGGTCGCGTATCCGCCACGTGGTCCGCAAAGTTTTACTAACAATCACAATGATAAAACATGGCAAACCTTCACAAACATAATCCAACATTATCAATAAAGCGCGATGAACCAAAAGATTGATCATTTACCTTTTTGACAATGTCAGGCCCTGGCTATGCTGCGATGAACTGAATTTCACTCGTCACCTGCTTTAGTCTTCTGCTAGAGAGATCTTTCAGAGCGTAGCTCCTTCTCGTGTGAGGTTCAGACAACGAATTACTGCCTTTCTGCAAAAAGCCCGCGAAAATTCTCGTGAGATATGAGCGCCGTCTATCGGGGGTGGTGGCTATACGTCAGCAGGATGAGGTCACTGCCTACCTTATCTAACCTACACACGCTTAGCCCACAACTGACTTGGGTCGTCTGCTAGGCAGCGACTTTAATTTACAAAGGCTACAGCGGGCTGAACTATTTTAGGCGAGCAGCCGTAGTGCAGGGTTGAAATAGCCTCTCGATCTCGCGACAGCCTCCCTCAAATGAAAAAAGGCGATGACTACTGGATTCGACCTTGTTCTTCTACAGAGCCTAGTTTAACACTGTATTATCCTAGGGTCCTATTTAAAAACTACTAAAGTTGCTCTACCTGAGCTGCAATGCTATGCCAGGTAGCTATGGATACGAGTGACAGGGGGTTACTGGACGGGGACAAATTCTGAAGCTGTTGCCCTTAGTTGTGTTGGGTGGGCGACAGCTGAGGTGTCCTCCACGAGATGACGACTTATGTAGTCGGCTCCGTGGTTCTCTTTGCAGGGGATGTACTCGATTTGGAAAGAATATGCCTGAAGGGTGAGACATCACATGCTTACTCTCTGGCATTCGTCTCCATGCTTTCTCCTTCCTCAGCGATGGCGATGGCTAACAAGTTGTGAGTGCTGGGGGTAGCTGGTCGGTCCGTATATTTCTTGAGTAGGTTGATGTGGTGGTATCGGGCTCTCCCGTTTACCTCCACTTTGTGGACTGTCTTGGATTTCTTGGCAGTTACCGGGCTCGTCCTCTCCAATTAGTGATGTCCAGTTTGTTGGTGCCACTTGGGAGTAATAGTAGCACTTGATCGCTGACTTGCAGTTCTCGGTCCTTCGCGTGGCGGTTGTAGTACTTCGCCTGACGGTCTCTTGCCTTCTTCAGTGCTTCACCAGCTTTCTTCCACGTGGCTTTGAATGTTTCCTCAGGTCTGCGACATACTTGGTTGCACCTTTAGGTGTGTCGTCCATTTTGGCTTCCATCCAACTTCTGCGTAGTGCTTCTAACGGTCCTGCTAGTGGTCTACTGAAAAGCAATGTTGACGGGACGTAACCTGTGGCGACATGGAGTGTTTCTCGGTATGCGAACAGTGCCGCATTCACGTAGGTGTCCCACGCTTCTGGGTTGTCGTCGGCGACTTTCCTGAGGATGGTGAGGAGGGTTCCATTCAGTCTTTCTACTTGACCGTTACTGGCTGGGTGGTAAGGTGGCGTGCGAATGTGATGTACCTGTAGCAACTCAAACACCTCTTGCATCAGGCGGCCGGTGAACTGAGATCCGTTGTCAGTCCTAATGCTGTCAGGAAATCCCACTCTGGTAAAGATGGCGATGAGGGCATCTGCAATCTTCCTGGTATTGATCGCTGGTAAAGGGACTGCTTCGCACCACATCGAACAGGCGTCGCCGAGTGTGAGTAGAAATCTGTTCCGCTTCTTCGTCATGAGCAAGTGTCCTATTAGTTGTACTGAGACTTGCTGGAATGGCACGCCGACTACTACTGATGGTCCTAAGGTAACTGGTACGGTGTGATGGCGCGGGTAATACCGTTGACATTGGTCACAAGATTTCACGTACCACTTGACATCCTCCGTGATTCCTGGCCAATAGTAGTGTGCGCTGATCCTCTGTACTGTGGCACCAATTCCCATGTGTCCGCTGATTGGCATGATGTGGCCTAACTCTAGTACTTGGGCTCTAAGGGTGGCTCGCAGTACTAGCTGAGTGTGATCTCCATCTCCTTGTCGATGTAAAACCCCATCTTCCATGTAGAAGTCTCCTTTGTGCAGGGGAGGGGGGTGTGCGCCTCCGGTAACTTCTGAAAGCACTTGGCTATCGAGGCGTCCGCTTTCTGTGCAGTTTTGATCTCGGCGAGTCCTGGATTCGGGGCTAACTCGGGCTGGGGTGGATGGGTTTTAGCCTGGGCCGTTGTTTGCATTGCAGCTATCTCAAGAGTTTTAAGGGGCGTGCCTAAAAACACATACCTACATCCTAGCACTAGATCATACAGGGGTTTATGTAAAACTGCTGCTTGGATCCGTCCTGTGACGTACCTGCTGTCTACTTCTATCCACGTATTGGGCAAGTGGTGGTCGGTTTTGTCAAGTCTGCTCCTTGTAGTTCAACAGTCTTGTCCGTCAAGTCCGCGCGCGATACAAGAGACTCGCGTACTATGGCGTCGTATGACAGACCGGTGTCATACAGACAGTTCGCGACTTTACCGTTGACCTTGACCGTGTCTGTCACCGATGGGTGATCTCCGATGGGCTGTGGATTTGTACCGCTTTCTCAATGAGCGCAGTTTGCCATTTAGAGCTTTCAGCAAACCTTTCGAAACTCGCCAGATAACTGTCGATCTGGTCCTCCCCGTCGACAAACGCTGGCAATTTTGGAGCCATGTTGTTGCTGATAACCTGTGGTGCGTTCTACGGTTGTTGGATACGCGCCATTTTTAGCTAGAACTGCTCTAAATGGCAAACTCAAAACTCCGTGTCCGCAGTTGGTAAATTTGTGTAGAAATGTTACTTTTCTGGTTATGGTTCAACTTAATATTGTTACAGTTACTTTTTTGTTTGTTTGCACTTGCGTGAGAAAGAGTGTAGGGTGTAAAATGATGACGTGTATGCGAACAGACTTCAAAATAAAGTATTGAATTGAATTTACTTTTTTTTTCTCAGAACCCGTCTAAATTAACCAAAAAAAATTAACACAAGTTTTTCATTAACCGGTGTTTTACTACAACAACAGAAAAATAAATTTTTAACAATAGAGTACCTAAAGAATGAAACAAGTTATATAATGTAACAAAATCTGCATCCTACCTAAATACCTTCAGCAATTCTTTTAGACAGAGATAGTAAATGTAGCAGTATGATGTGTGATGTAATAGTAGGCAATGTTTGCGGAATAGGAAACGATGAGACAGGACTGTAGAGGCTGCAAGACCTATTAGAAGTCCCAACTCCACAGTACCTGTTCTTGTACCCGAGTTGTCCCACCGCCTTAGCTCAATAGGTAGAGCGTTCGCCTGGCACACCGATGACCCAGGTTCGAATCCCGTGGTGGGCGATATAAAATGTGGCCATTTTCACTGTCCATTTTAGCAGTATGATTGCTTTGGTGGTCCAGTTTTGATTCAGGTCCCTACCCCTCTTTCCCTGGGATGGTTATCCCCGTCTGCCATATCGCCAATGGTGGGTGCAGACGTTAAACCTCAATGTTCATTCATGTACCCGAGAGGGACGGGGATAAGGACGTAGTACCTTCTCCATAATTATGTACCTTGGCCGTGTGAGCGTGAAAAGCGTGCCCCGTTGGTCAAATATTTTATTGTGAACGTGACCGCAATGTGTAATGTTGTTATGTGTCAGGTCACTAGCCTACTTCCTGGAAAGATCTCCTGTCCCCATGCACATCACACAGTAGGCTGGAAAGATCTCCTGTCCCCATGCACATCACACAGTAGGCTGGAAAGATCTCCTGTCCCCATGCACATCACACAGTAGGCTGGAAAGATCTCCTGTCCCCATGCACATCACACAGTAGGCTGGAAAGATCTCCTGTCCCCATGCACATCACACAGTAGGCTACGACGGACTGCAAAATGATGACTGGCTTTGTTCTTTGCGCTGTGTGTAAAAGCAAGATCCAATTTCTGTTGTTGGTTTCTCGTCATATAAAGCAGTAAAGTAGGCTAACTGATACATCCCGTCCTTTCATTATGTTGCATTTGTGTTTTTAGTAGTAGTAGTAGTAGTAGTAGTAGTAGTAGTAGTAGTAGTAGTAGTAGTAGTAGTAGTAGTAGTAGTAGTAGTAGTAGTAGTAGTAGTAGTAATAATAATAATAATAATAATAATAATAATAATAATAATAATAATAATAATAATAATAATAATAATAATAACAACAATAACAATATCCTATCCTATCCTATCCCGTAACTCGAAGGTCGTTGGCGCGCGCGTGTGTGTGTGTGTGTGTGTGTGTGTGTGTGTGTGTGTGTGTGTGTGTGTGTATGCTTTGTCGAAACTTCTGAATAAATTGTGAAAATGTGTGTGTGGTTTGCCATCAGATTGTTTTCCCCTTAAATCTAGTAGTACCCTAGCAGTTTTCTACACAGCACGTATTCAAACTCATTGTATTTGCAAACTGATGTGGGAATATTGTGAAATAGTGGGAGGGAATCACAACGGTCTTCAATAGCTGAATCAATAGGTCTTCAATAGCTATACCAATAGGTCTTCAATAGCTATACCAATAGGTCTTCAATAGCTATACCAATAGGTCTTCAATAGCTATACCAATAGGTCTTCAATAGCTATACCAATAGGACTTCAATAGCTATACCAATAGGTCTTCAATAGCTATACCAAAAGGACTTCAATAGCTATACCAATAGGACTTCAATAGCTATACCAATAGGTCTTCAATAGCTATACCAATAGGTCTTCAATAGCTATACCAATAGGACTTCAATAGCTATACCAATAGGACTTCAATAGCTATACCAATAGGACTTCAATAGCTATACCAATAGGACTTCAATAGCTATACCAATAGGACTTCAATAGCTATACCAATAGGACTTCAATAGCTATACCAATAGGTCTTCAATAGCTATACCAATAGGTCTTCAATAGCTATACCAATAGGACTTCAATAGCTATACCAATAGGTCTTCAATAGCTATACCAATAGGACTTCAATAGCTATACCAATAGGACTTCAATAGCTATACCAATAGGACTTCAATAGCTATACCAATAGGACTTCAATAGCTATACCAATAGGTCTTCAATAGCTATACCAATAGGACTTCAATAGCTATACCAATAGGACTTCAATAGCTATACCAATAGGACTTCAATAGCTATACCAATAGGACTTCAATAGCTATACCAATAGGTCTTCAATAGCTATACCAATAGGACTTCAATAGCTATACCAATAGGACTTCAATAGCTATACCAATAGGACTTCAATAGCTATACCAATAGGTCTTCAATAGCTATACCAATAGGTCTTCAATAGCTATACCAATAGGACTTCAATAGCTATACCAATAGGACTTCAATAGCTATACCAATAGGACTTCAATAGCTATACCAATAGGTCTTCAATAGCTATACCAATAGGACTTCAATAGCTATACCAATAGGACTTCAATAGCTATACCAATAGGACTTCAATAGCTATACCAATAGGTCTTCAATAGCTATGCCAATAGGACTTCAATAGCTATACCAATAGGTCTTCAATAGCTATACCAATAGGTCTTCAATAGCTCTACCAATAGGTCTTCAATAGCTATACCAATAGGACTTCAATAGCTATACCAATAGGTCTTCAATAGCTATACCAATAGGACTTCAATAGCTATACCAATAGGACTTCAATAGCTATACCAATAGGTCTTCAATAGCTATACCAATAGGTCTTCAATAGCTATACCAATAGGACTTCAATAGCTATACCAATAGGTCTTCAATAGCTATACCAATAGGACTTCAATAGCTATACCAATAGGACTTCAATAGCTATACCAATAGGACTTCAATAGCTATACCAATAGGACTTCAATAGCTATACCAATAGGACTTCAATAGCTTTACCAATAGGTCTTCAATAGCTATACCAATAGGTCTTCAATAGCTATACCAATAGGACTTCAATAGCTATACCAATAGGACTTCAATAGCTATACCAATAGGACTTCAATAGCTATACCAATAGGTCTTCAATAGCTATACCAATAGGTCTTCAATAGCTATACCAATAGGACTTCAATAGCTATACCAATAGGACTTCAATAGCTATACCAATAGGTCTTCAATAGCTATACCAATAGGACTTCAATAGCTATACCAATAGGACTTCAATAGCTATACCAATAGGACTTCAGTAGCTATACCAATAGGTCTTCAATAGCTATACCAATAGGACTTCAATAGCTATACCAATAGGACTTCAATAGCTATACCAATAGGACTTCAATAGCTATACCAATAGGTCTTCAATAGCTATACCAATAGGACTTCAATAGCTATACCAATAGGACTTCAATAGCTATACCAATGGGACTTCAATAGCTATACCAATAGGACTTCAATAGCTATACCAATAGGACTTCAATAGCTATACCAATAGGACTTCGGTACGTTGGAAGCCATATCTCAACAACTCCTGGAGGAAGTTTGAAAACAACTTCATAAGAACATTATTTAGGTCAGTGACCTTCCTCCCCGCCCCGTGCCATCATATTTGCATTGCCGCAAAGGCCAAGGTCTTTGGAGTCATTTTGGAGCTACACACGTTTTGATCAATATCTCAGAAACGGCTGAAGCGATGTTGTTGAATATTGGTATACAGCTATTGGTATACAGCTATTTGGTATACAACTATTTGGTATACAACTATTTGGTATACAGCTATTGGTAAACAGCTATTGGTATACAGCTATTGGTATACAGCTATTGGTATACAGCTATACAGCTATTGGTATACAGCTATTGGTATACAGCTATTGGTATACAGCTACTTCAAATCACGGGCCATCCTTCAGAAGCAGCTTAGTTGTCGGTCAGTAGGTCAATCGGTCGCACGTCACTCCCAATTTCTTATTCTTGTTATTTTTTGTTGTTGTTCCAAACAGATATTTGGGCCTTATCTCGGGAATAACTCAACCGAAATTTATAATTTTTACTTTGCGAATACTTTAACTAAGCATGTAAGATCATTCGTATGCCTATTTGCATTTTCTCCAAGGTCAAGGTCAAGATCATTGTTCTTCACCATTGTCTTAAAACGTTTTGTATTGTATCTTAAAAAAATTGACTTAGCCGGTTTGGATAATGTTTTGATATTTCAGATAGTTGCCTATCATTCCATGTGATTCCATGTGTCCATTTTGCATCGCTAGGATAAAGCCGAATGAAAACACTGCCAAGACAATTAATATTTTTAAAAATTATTGTTCGGCTATGTGTGTGAGCGTCTGGAAATACATTTGAACGGCTTGTCATCTTGTTGATATGTGAAACATTATTAAAGTGTGCCTTAGTTGAGCGTGCTCTCATAAACATAGTGTTTGTCTTATAACGTTGCGTCAGGGGCAAGCGAGTCCCCAAGGCTATGCTTTCAAAAGAGTGTCTGCATCAGGCCATACCATTTACAATCAAATTTCGCATATACCAAACACCCAAAAAAAAGTATGACTATAATTATTAGTTAGTTTTTTGTTTGTTTTTTGCGTGAAATACATATTTTTAAAAAAAATATTTTCCTGACTTTGATCGTGACCTCAGAAACGCTATAAGAAAAAAAAAAAGTAACCGGAGTAACAGGAGAGAACTCTGGAGGACCAGGAAAGATCCAAACTTTAAGTGAAAGGATAAATAAATGAACGTTGAAGTTTAACGTCTACACCCGCCATTGGCGATACGACAGACGGGGGATATCCAGCCCAGGGAACACGAGGTAGGGCCCTTATCCAACACTGAACCATAATACTGCTCAAATGGACAGTGAAAAAGGGCCACTTTTTTTTTCATAGCCCACCACTTGAGCTACGGCGATGAGAAAGTGAACGACGGTGGGGATCGAACCCAGGACTTTCGGCATTAGAAGCTAGCGCCCCAACCAACCAACCACTGCGCAACAGACCACCATCCATCTCCGTCTCCAACCCCGTTTTGTAGAAATGTCTGTTCACTTCCTAGTTTCTGTGAAGTGTGGGGATTTATTTTGATAAAAAATGTCAGTGTTGATGAATAGAAAGATAAGTCGCGTCAACTGGGTGTGGACCGTATCAGCTGAATTGATTCGTTAAATATTATACTTCACAGCGAGAGAGCGAGAGAGCGAGAGAGAGAGAGAGAGAGAGAGAGAGAGAGAGAGAGAATGGATGGGTGAGAGGTAGATAGTCATAAAGGGGCGAGAGTGAGGAGAGAGAAGGAAATAGTGCATGTTTATTACACGCGCGCGCGCATACACACACACACACCCACACACATATATACACACGCGCGCACACACACACATACGCGCGCAAACACACACGCACATACACACATTTTGACAATTTATTCATAATTTTGGACAGAGCATTATTATACCAAGCATCGTGTTGTGATTGAGATACAACATTGAAACCAACCGGCGCATGAAGAAAATGAACTCATAATACACAAATGTATATATATATGCCACCCTAATTGTAATAGTAATAAATTATAAACAAAAAAAAAGGGGGGTGGATTTATATAGCGCTTTCCTAATGACATCAGTTCAAAGCGCAATTCTCACGCATTTATACTTAACGTTAACAACCTCGGAAGAGTCCGCTGGACCTAAAGCAATAATCATGTAATGTAATGTAACGTTAACATCTAAATACATACGAAAAGAAGTGAAAGAAAAAGGACACACTAAGAAATTATGCAAATACACAACACAAACATGACAAAGAATATTTACAAGTAAACTATTAAAGACGAAGGGTTGAAGGAGAGGAGAACAGCTAAGGAGTGATGGGGCTGAGGGCGTGCGGTGTGACGGTGGTGGTCTGCATCAGAAGAGAAGAAATGATGATGGTACGTGATGGGAGGCGAGATTAGACATTTTTAAGCAAGAGATGAGTTTTCAAGTTGGATTTCAAAGTGGCTATGTTCAGAGAGCTGCGAAGAGAGAGAGAGGAAGAGAGTTCCAAGTTGAAGGACCAAGCACTGAGAAGGATAGACAGCCTGCAGAGGAGAGCTTATATCCTATACTATATATATATATAGTCATACATGTTGACCAATATGAGATCTACCAATACATTTTACAACTGCTGTAACGTTTGTATGTTTTACGGCTATCTGCTGACCATTATTAGGCTGGTCAAGGATAAAAAGGACAACTGCTGACATTCTATGTCGACCAAAGATGACAACAAGATGTGCTCATTATAAATTAGTAGCAGCAGTAGTAGTAGTAGGCTAGTAGTAGTAGTACCAGCAGCAGCAGTAGTTGTCGATTCTTCTTCTTATTATTATTACTACTACTACTATCTATGGTTGCACAACCCAAGTGGCTGAATAGCAGAACACTATGAAAACTACCCCGAACTGCAAGCTTTTCTTCGGAAAAGGGGGTGGTGGTTGCAGGGCTGTGTAAGGCCAAACTAGCGGAGCTAGCCAGGATTGATCGGTTGATCCGAAGGTTTGATGGAGGACAGAGCAGAAATTATAGGCGAGAAACTGTCTTCGTTTATTATTATTATTATTATTTATTTATAAGGCGCTTTCCCTCGCAGAGATCAAAGCGCACACATACACCCACACACACCATGTGTACCGCACAGACACACACACAAATAGCAGCAATTAAAAAAAAATTAATTAAATTAAATTTTAAAAACCAAAACAAACAAAACTACTTTTAATTGTATGTGGCAGTAAAAAGGTATGTCTTCAACTTTTAAAAAAAAAACAGTTAAAGGATGTCGCATGGCGTACATCGGCTGGAAGGCTATTCCATATCAATGGTCCTTGAAAAGAAAATGATCTCTCACCACATGATTTGTTTGTAAATGCTTGAGGTTTTAGTTTCATGGTGTCATTACCAGAGCAGAGAGATTTTGAAGGTGTGTAGATATAGAGGAGGTCTGACAGATATCCCGAGGGGTGTTGTTTGATAGTGCATTGTAGCACATGCATGCAACCTTATATTGTATCCTTGCAGAAACTTTGAGCCAATGGAGTTCTTTGAGAAGGGGGGCAAAGAATGTCTGCCCAAAGTTAGACAACTCTGGGCGCAACATTCGGGCACCTCGTCCTAAGTTATTTTCCCTCATATTTCTGAGAATCCTTCTTGTTTCCTCTCCTCCCCTTAATATTTTGATAGCAACTAGAAACGGCCAATTTGTCACCGTCTGTCATAATAAATCTCGCTTTTACCCAAAAAAAATTTATCAAGTTAGGACCTTTCATGATCTCTCTCTCTCTACTCCCCCCCCCCCACCTCCCCTGCACTCACCCACCTTTCATGACTGTGATACACGGCTCTCCACTCCCCCATCCTCCTTCCCCTTCTCACACACACAGTCTCTTGCACACACAGCAACACTACAACAGTAAATGTTTGTTTTCTTTTTCATTCTTTTTTGTACACAGTAATAAAGTTTTTTTGTATTTCATGAAACCACGTTATGAGCAGGAAATTAATTTCCATCAAGATAACAAAAGAATTCATCATCATCATCATCATCATCATCATCATCATCATCATCATCATCATCATCATCATCATCATCACAATAATCATCACCTTATTACCATCAAATTAAAGTACAGTAAGTCCTCGGGTTATGCAGGTCTCGACTTACGTTGTTTCGTGGTTACGATGCTCCTCCCCATAAAAATATAATAAATAATATTACGCGTCGTTCCGTCTTAAACAGTTTAGCATCGTAAGCGACGTAAACAAACGGGAGCTAGTTTTTGGCGAGCGGCGGAAGAATACGCTTTGTTGTGGTTATACGGCAGGGACGCTGACGTCGCTGCATACGCTCAGTCACTGTACATATGCCATTTTGGTTGTTTACGCCGTCTATCTCTCTCACGTGTTTTATCGTTTTTTGCCCTTGGTTATGGCTCCCAAACGTAAGTCAGACTCTTCTGATGGTAGTGCATCAAAGAAAAGAAAGGCCATCACCATGGAAGTTAAAATGGACATTATAATATTAATACTTTTTTTTAATGTCATTAACAGTTACTGTACAGTATATAGCCCTGTACGTACAGCACAGGAATTTTTCCTTATGTTCCAACTTACATGTATGTTCCGACTTACGATGAAATCGGGTTACGACGCGTCCAACGAACGGATCAACGTCATAACTCGAGGACGCCCTGTACATAGATCATCATCATCATGATCCTTCATCATCATCATTATTATTATCACTGTCATCATTATCACCATCAAAATAAAGTACATAGATCACTCTCGTCATCCTCATCACAACTATAGAGCTATACAACAAACATGATAATTTCCTATCCAGCAAGAGGGGTTGACAGAGCACAAAACCGCCGTGACACCAATATTGCACATTATCATTTCAACTGCATTCATTGTTACTGCAACAAGGCCCATTGAACATGGACTATTTGTTATGTTACACTACCTGGCTATGAGAACATTGTGGAATGCTTTTGAAATCAACATTCAAGAAGAAAATATCTTGTGTGTGTATGTGGGGGGTGTGGAGGGGGAGTGGAAAAAAGGGAGGAGAGAAGTACAATGACCTCTCACCTCCACCGCCATGCCCTAACCAACGGGGGAGTCAAATGTAATTTATACGGATCACATTTGCAGAAAGGTCAGGCTCACACCTAAGCACAAAAGCCAAACATGCAGCTGTAAACATCGACACATACATCAGATCACATACTTGACCAACACTATGAGCCTATCTCACATGCCACGTTCATGTACAAATAACTCTCTTACACACCGCACACACATCCATACACATTTATAAATTTTGTCTGTGCCCATTTCCAAACATGTACATCAACATTGGTAATAATTCTCACATACATATATCAGCATAGGCAAAGCTTCTCTCTCTCTCCCATTCTCTCTCTCTTTCTCTCCTATCTCCTTCCACCCCCTCCCTCCCCCCACCTCACTCCCTCCTAATTTCTTCACACATCATCATCATCATCATCATCACATCATCATCGTCATCACCATCAGCGGCTGGGCCTAGAATGTAGGTTTGTATCGTTTGACCTCCACCATGACATGATGGATATTAATGAGTTCGTTCCTGATCTGCATGTTGCGGAAGGGCCCCTGGGAGAGAACTTTCTGGAAGCGATGGTAGTACTGGATCAGCTGTGTCAACGCTCCCTGAAACATCACCACATCCACCTCAGCATATGCATCGGCACCATCACTGTCGCCACAATCATCATCATCATCGTCACCATCACCATTGTCATTACCATCGTACTCCAACAACTGACAAACTACCCAATGAGGACGTTTGCTACCGATCGGTGGAACTGGCTGGATTTATCCCCCCTCCCCTGTCCAAATGTGGCTCAATATTGGTGGACCTGGCGGCAGTTATGCCCCTTTACCTCTTGTGTACAACAGCTACATTAGGGTGGAGCTGTCACAAGGGTTACCTCCCCTGTCCAACTGCCTCTTATTGACTGCCAGTAGTGGTACAACCGCCAGAATGATGTGCGTGGATTTAAAGGCTGTACAATTGTGAGGGGACAATAAAGTGTGTGTACAACACCAGTGATAAAGGCTGTACAATGGTGAGGGGACAATAAACTGTGTGTACAACACCAGTGATAAAGGCTGTACAATTGTGAGGGAACAATAAAGTGTGTGTACAACACCAGTGATAAAGGCTGTACAATTGTGAGGGGACAATAAAGTGTGTGTACAACACCAGTGATAAAGGCTGTACAATTGTGATTGGACAATCAAGTGTGTGTACAACACCAGTGATAAAGGTGTCTGGCCTAAAAATAAGGGACTGGAGTGTATTAAAACATGTTGGATATAATCCTTATTAGTTGTTACCCTCCGTGGAATGAAGGAACAATAAGAAAGATCCATCTCCCCTTTCTCACTGTACAAGCCTTCTTCATCATCATCAAAATCTATCAGCCATTTTACAATTTGGGTGAAAATTGTCCGACCATTCAATCAAGCCACGAATAAACACCACAAAAATCAACCAACAACCTAGGTGTGGTATTGTTAGAGCCGTTTCCCCTGTGGATAAGTTTGCCAAACCTTAGGTAAATCCTTCCGCATGGCTTTGTGGAATTATCCACTGCTTAAACTACTTCATGATTATCACCCTTGGTCAATAAACTAACCTTTAGTAACCTGGATGCCAGTTTCAAAATTGATCAAACGTGTCCTAACCAAGCAACCAAACACAAAAGTCCCAGTCACTAAACCAGTCACCTACGCACTCAACCAATAAACCAACCTGCAGTATTTGGGTGCCGTTTTTAAAATTGGTGAAGGCTCGCATGACATCTTGGTTGATCACTTCCAGAGCCCTCTTCCAGTCGTTGTTGAATCCTCGCACGATCTGCTGCACTCGACCTGAACAGCGCAACACCAGATACTTAAAACTACTACTACTAATACTACCGTTACATTCGGGGTGTTAATTGCACCTTTTTCCATGGACCACTGCTCCTAAAATAGACACATCTTGTCTAAGAATTTTTTGTTTTGTTCAATCCTAACATTGCAGATGAAGTATTATTATCATTATTATTATTATTTTGTGGTTATTTTGATTTCTGACACTTTATTGTCATTTTTTATCATGAAATTTTGTGCCTCTTCCCCTGGGGAAGGTGCAGTCGCAACCTGTGGCGCGCCCTAACCCAACCTACCTATTATAGTTTGGTTTTTGAAATTTTGCTGAGGGAGCAAACCGGAGTACCCAGAGAAAACCCCCGAGATGTTGCCTGAGTCGAAAGTATAATAGTAGGAGAAACATATAGCCCAGAGCTGGAATCGATCCCACACCTGTCAGGCGCCATTGCTTTCTGGCCTGTGGACAAGGCAAGTTAGTCCTGCCTTAGAACACTCGGCCACAACGCTTGCTTTCAGTGGAAGTGATGATGACGACGAATAAGTGCGACGAATTGTATTTGTTTGGTGTGTTTGTTTAGTGTGTAAATGTTGTCTATCTCTGGTGTAGCTGTATTCTGATTGTTCTGTTGCTTTCCCAGTGAGTTTGTGCTTTGCTCATGTCTGACAAGTTTCCATGGTTTTTCAGTTTCTCACTTTGTGTGCTTAATTTGTAGACGTTTAATGCGCTTGCTTATTTCTTTAAATTTGTTTTAATTTTATTCTTTGTTGTTATTGGTGTGGGCAACTTTTGTGGCTCATGAACCACTGGGGCTTGTGTGTGACTAAATTCTAGATAAAAAAAAAAAGTATGGGGTGTGACTTATATACCGGTGAGCTCAATAGCCCAAATTTTACGATAATACTACTACTAAGCATTATTATTATAACAACAACAATTAAGATAATGATAATAAAGATGATAATAATGATGATGACACTTCTACTGCTAATACTACTATTAATTAATGTAATCATTCTTATATAGCGCTATTCCTGCTCAAGAGCTGCTCAAGGCGCTTGCCAATACAGGATCTCACTCAAGCTGCCAGGTGCACAGGCTTCGGGCGTGTTGAATCCTACTATTACTACTACTACTTCTACATGCCATAATTATATCCTCTAAATTAGACTCAAAACATGGCGATCCGTAAACCAGCATACCCTCTTCACATGTTACACTCAACCACACACAACAACCACACGTTGGTCACTCAAACAGGTGGCAAAAAAGCAGACAGGTCACTGTGATAAGACGCCGTAGCTTCATGGTTTGCTCACACTCTAGAAAGGTTTGACGTTAAGCAACGTCCAGCAGGGTTATTAGCTGGATGAGTGGCCAGTGGCTGTGGAGCGATAACCATGCATGTAGTGCTATCAATCTGGTTGACTGCCTCAAGTGCCACAAAGGAAGAACAACAAACCATCAACTCAATGCACCGGAATGCACCTTCTACTCCTTCGGATGAGAGTATAAACTGAGGTCTAGTCTGCGCACGCATTTTGTGGCAAAGACTTTAAAAGATCCTGAGGCTCATGTCCTAGACGGGGTGAGTGCTAGCTACACAAATACACCCAGCATGCACTAGGTCCCTGCAACTCCATCCCTGATGGCGTGTGGTCAAGTGGTCAGTGCATCAGGCCATGCACCTTAAGGCAGTAAGTGTGCGCCATGGGTGGCGGCTTGAGTTACAACCTGTTTGGGCCACAACCTTGAGCAGCTCTTGGTCTGGAGAAGTGCTGTAAGAACGGTATAATAAATCAATGGTAATTCTTTCTCTTTAAAAAAAAAAAAAAAAAAGATTGACTGCGAACAATATCATTATTAAAATCACAGAACAGTCTGAAACAGACCAATCACACCAGCTCAATGCCTATTTGAGCAGCACTCTTAGGTTCTCCCACAGTTTGATGGCTGCGGGCTATTTATGACTTGCCTACACCCTCCCTTTCAGTGAAAGGAAAGGAAAGAAGAGCACCGGCGAAGCTATTTATAGCTAACCTGGCTGAACTAACTTCAAAACCTAAAAGCTTTGGTTGAGTCGGTGTGCAATGTCATGCTGCTTCATGTTTGGCCCAAATTGGGAGACAGTTAAAAGTCAAACACATAACTAAACACAATCCTGGGTGACCTTCGCCAATCAGACAACTATCAAACCCACCCACCCTTCCAATGTCCAAAAGTTTACCGTCTTGATTTCCCATAGCGTCAATCTGGCCTTTCTCTTGCAAGACCTCGCAGTCCTTGACGAAGGTGATCATGCCACCAAAGTGAGGGACCAGCACTTCTTCTATAAACTCCTGTGTGCGCGCTGTCAGCAAGTCTCTGAACACCTCCGCCTCTTTGGAGTCTTCGGGCATTCTCTCCTGTGTCAACAACAACAACAAAATAAACAAAGGTACGTTTACAGTTGATCTCATCTACATCTAGAAGCAAATTTAACTATAGTTACGTTTGTGGTACCTGTCAGTGCCAGATTTGTACAGTGATGTACTCCAACAACTGGCTATTTCTTATCTGACGACACTCATATGTGAGTGCCCGAGGTGAAATGTGATCTAGTGATCTCAAATAGCAAAACCAACTTTCCCCTCTTGTGACGTACAACTGGACTACAAGATGGGTCCAATTTAAGTCTCCAAATTTATGGACTTGTGTTCCACAGTAACTTAGAAGAAGAAGAAGCAGAAGAAGAAGAAGCAGAAGAAGCAGAAGAAGAAGAAGAAGAAGAAGAAGAAGAAGAAGAAGAAGAAGAAGAAGAAGAAGAAGAAGTAGAAGAAGAAGAAGCAGAAGAAGAAGCAGAAGAAGAAGAAGAAGAAGAAGAAGAAGAAGAAGAAGAAGAAGAAGAAGAAGAAGAAGAAGAAGAAGAAGAAGAAGAAGAAGTAGAAGAAGAAGAAGAAGAAGAAGAAGAAGAAGAAGAAGAAGAAGAAGAAGAAGAAGAAGAAGAAGCAGAGGAGGAGTAGGAGAAAGATGGGAAAGAAAAAGAAGAACAACAACAAGTGATACTGAAGACAAAAACAAACAAAGAAAAATGTTTTTTAAAATGTCATTTTTGTACTGGTCTTGCACAGATTTGCAAAAAATCTTGAAATTTTTTTGGGGGGCTGAGTACATAGACTCACAGTCACATTGCTACGCATGCGAGTCAAAAAAATTGTAAGCAAAAAGAAGAAGGAAAGACCGAACAATGGAGCGTAACGTCTACACCCATTATTATTGGCGATACGGCAGACAAAGATAACCATCCCAGGGACCAGGGGTTAGGAACCTAAATCAACACTGAACCACCAGAGCAATCTTAGTGCTAAAATGGACATGGAAAATTGCCATTTTTATTTTGCCCCCCACGGAAGATGAAGAAAAATAAGAAACACGCGAGCAAGAAAAAGAAGAAGCAGCAGACACACACATAAACTAACACCAGCCACTGACACTGCTGCTCTCTTCCCCTCCCTCTCCTCTCTCACACACACACACATACACGCACACATACACACATACACACGCACACAAACTGCAGTCCACAAGCCAACACTGACCACCAAGACATTGAGCATCATATCGTAGTTATTGATCAGGAAGATGAGTTGTTCTCGCCGCGTCTGGAACTGGGCTGCCATTTTCAGAACAAAGTTCTCCACTTCCAACTGCAGCTGCCCAAGTTTGCGCGCCACACGCTCACTAGGAAAGGTCTGGTCTATCCCCACCATCGCTGCCGAAAACTCGGCGTACCGCCGGGTGATCTGGAAATGAAGACATTCAATTTTGTAATAATTGTAATAATGTAATAACAATTTATTTTATTAAGCTTGATTCCAGGCAATTGCCTGCTCAAAGCGCTCACATGCATGAACACACTCGCGGGTTGACATCATAATCTTAAAATATTAATTATAATCAGAGGGGGAAAAATATGAATTCTAATATTAGTATCATTGTGCATGAACAAAATTTAAAACTTTGATGTTAAAGTAAGACAAGGCCAGACAGCAGTTTAAAACAGTTAGGACAAAATAGGTGCAGTGGTTACAAATACAACATATCAGCATTGTGGTCATGCTTTTTGTGTGAAAACGTATTCACGCTTAATACATTTTCATTCATATAGATCACACAAACTAAAAAATAATTTGAAAACATTTGAAAACAAATATCCAATTGTACTAATACTTGAAATTGAATTTTGTACCGACGAATATAAATATTAACGCAATGATTTTTTTAAAATGAAGATTACTCTCTGGAAATTACGTTTAATGTGTTACCAATGAACATAAGTAATAATTACATGATTTTAAATTAAATGAAAATAAATGTTCACAGTGTAATTTTAAAATGAAGATATTTGACTATTCTGTGTATAAGCCAACTCAAACTAAAGCTACAGCACAGTCACACTAAAATAGTCAACTTTTTTCTTTTGGTCTTAGAACCGAATGGCTTTTGGCAATTGATATGTCTCACTCTTTGGGTAAACAAATGTAACAAATTCACGAACTTCTTTACTTCAATAAGGACAATTCTTGACAGTCAAAATGTTTAGATGTTGCATGATGCTGGTCCAAGTTTTAGACAGTTTTATCCACACAAGTTGGGAGCTTACATAATGTGGTCTGCAGTCAATGTGTCCAAGTTTTTGTGGCTCCACATCGTGGACACTTTGGATGTTAAGGTGCAGGATGTACTCAAAGCGCGGCCACATGAACTCCAGTAGGGCCTCCCAGTATCTGGATAATCATCATCATCATCATTAATAGAATAAAATAAAAACAGCAGTAACAATAATTATTATTATTCGTATTACCATTATGGTTGTCTAATAGCACCAATGTCAACAGATGTTAAATTAAATAAATAAATTACAGGACATATTTTGTTCTCACCTGTCCAGGGCCGGCACAGCCCTCTTGCCCATGATGGATCTGTAGCGCAGGACAACGTGAATTGACAGGAACACGGCTATGGAGTCATAGGACTCGCTTACATGCTCCTCCATTTGTTTCTGAAAAACAACCCACCCATCATTTCCTTTTTGACAGGACTTTCACATCATATATGGGTTGTATTTGGCTGTTATTGGTGGCTTTGTAATTTTCATGTATTATATTTAATATACACATGTATATATATTTTGTTAAAGGGTATCATTATATTTGTTCATGCCACTGTTCACATTTAACATTCAGAAGCATACACCTTCCTCTGTGACATGACATTCACTCCCATATTCTTCTCATTATTTGTTTCTGAAAAAGCACAAGAAAATACATTTAATTTTTTAAAAGTTATTTAAATCATCCTTCACTCTTCTTCTTCTTTCTATTTGTATTTCTTTCGTTTTTTTATTCTGTTATTTCTTCTTCGCCTTCTTTTCTTTTTCTGATCTTCTTTTCTTTCTTTCTTTCTTTCTTTCTATTGTCTTCTTCTCCTCCTCTTCCTCTTCTTTGTCACCTTCCTCCTCATCTTTTCCTCCTCTTTCTCCTCTTCTTTCTCTGCTCTTTTCTGCCTAAACAGACTCTATGTCTCAGCTGTTATTGCTTTGTGTTAATAAATCATCTGCTTCTTATGCTTATCAAAATGACTAGATCTCTTGCTGCTAGTTAAAATCATGGTGGCTAGTTACTGAGGCATAAGGTCTTCCAAACTGCTAACTGCTATTGAGAACGAGATAGCAGTCGAGAAGATGACAATTTCGTTTGGGAGTTGGTTCCACTCCATTTGGGTTCTGATGAAGAAAGAATGTTTATAATGACTGATTACTGGTTCACTTATAAGTGTTTGAGGCACAAGCATATTAACATTATCCTACAGTATTATATTATCATTCTCTTTCTTTATTAGTATTATCATTATTATAATAATTAGTAGTAGTAGTAGTAGTAGTAGTAGTAGTAGTAGTAGTAGTAGTAGTACCAGAATCATGGAGAGTGTTTTGCCAAAGATGGCGTCGAACAGAGACTGAGCACCGGAGCCTGAGACGATGAAGAAATCACAGATGAAGAGATATTCCCTACAGCAGTTGTCCATCAGAGCGTAGTGCAGGCTCCGGAACAGCATCTCAAATGAATACTGAAATACAGCAACAACAATATGCAATGACGATATAAACCCAGGTCTAATCTGTGCACTGAGGAATTCCACAGCATGGACTTTAAAAAGATCCCAATGCTCAAATCCTAGAGGAAAGCCAGCTTCACAAATACACTCAGCAAGCACTAGGTCCTTTCTTAAGTATTTCCCTTACACCTAATAGCCTCTCTTCATTGGAAGATTGGTGGAGGTTCCGGAACCTTTTTTTTTCCTTCCCCGAAACTGAGAACTTGGAAGGAAAGGTTTGTGACCCTCCACCAACCTTTCAATGAAGAAAGGGTATTAGGGAACTAGTGGGCGCCTCATGTAGCTTCAGTTAGATCCTGTACCTTAAACTGATCTAGAGTGGAAGAGTGCTAAATAACAATAAATAAATAAATAAATAATAAATAATATCTGCTGGAGTCTGTTAAAAAAATAAAAAAAAGTTGTCTCCCTTTTCATTGATTTGGGTTGTTTTCTTGCTGTTGCACTAGTGGTGAAGCATTCACCTGGCACACCAGCGACCCAGGTTCGAATCCTGTTATGAGCAAGCTAAAAGTGGAAATTTTTCACTTCTCTTCTTAGTAGCAAGATTGCTCTGGTGGTTCAGTGCTGAGTTAGGTTCTTACCCCTTCCTGGGATGAGCATCCCTGTCATGCCACATCGCCAATGCAATGGTTGTGTAGATGATAAACATGAATGTCTTTGTTGTTTTTCATGCTGTTTAACGCAAACAAAATACTGAACCCCAACAAATCATAACCAGCACTTGTCCATCAGAAACAGCATTCCAAAATCAAAACTGATCATAGCAAATAACAAATTTAAAAAAAAATAAAATAAAAATTGAAATTCTTCTACTAGTCTTCAAATGAATAATGAAACACAACAACAGCATATATCGTTAGAGAGGCACCCAAGGGTTACAAACAGTTTGCTAAGCAAAGTGTTTAATGATAGTATGTACTTACTTTTGATTACAACCTGTGCTGTTGCTAGAAAAGCTGTGCATAATGTTGTTTGTTTTTTATCAGTCGATATTGTTGTAGCAGTGTTTGGAACTTTCTAGAGTTACTTGTTTAATATTAAATGACGATTTGAGATACATCTAGCGATGGCTAGTCAAGCTAGTCAGGTTTTTGTAAAAGTTCATAGAACTTTATATGACGTAAGACTGCGTCTTTTTGGTGAGGGGCTTTATTTTGATTGATTGTTGATTGCGTCATTCTAGAACCTTCTGTACTTTTCAATGATGTTGACAGACTATAGAAAAAGTCAAGTCTATGTGTCTGGATGGTGTGTTTTTCAGAACGAGATTTTGATTGCAATTGTTGAATGCTGTTTGCATCTTTATTGCTTAAAAAAGTTTGAAAATTTATAACAACGGCTCCTACCTTGCTGCTGAGTGAACGGGCTGCATGGGTAACGAATTCAAGTTAAACAAGACTCAAGCACATGGGCTGAATGGACCATTGTTGTGTAACATACACAGGATAAAATGGAAGACAACAGCTGAAGTCTTGAAGTAAGATGATAAAATGGAGAATGTGGTCAAAGAAGGTCCAGTACAATCACACTTGAACTGCACACAGTCTTTAGCTCTGCAGATGGAGGGATCTATTGTAGACGGTTCGACATTCCAAGACTACAACAATCTGGAAACTTCCAAACTACATTTTGAACAGTGTTAAGATTGGATGCACACACCGCCAAGTTTTATTGTGCTGGACCTTGTTTCCTCCGCCTCAGCCATTTTATCTTGATACAGCAAATAACATGAACTTATTTTTGTTGTTGCTCAAATGTCTCATACTTTGTGTGTTAAGGTGCAAGAGATTGCAAATCAACACACAGTCAATGGTAGATGGAAGGCTGCAATCATGGTTACAGAGACTAACTGTTAGTATCAACACTCAAGCTATATTTGTCCCTGTAGCTTGCAAAGGAAATGTTAGCGTTATAACAAGTAAAGAGTACCAAACCGTACCCGGGCTTCATTCTTGGCAGCAGCATGGGGAACAATGACCGGAGCCTCCAGGTCGGAAGTCAACACGGTACCACGGTTACCAAGGGTGAAGACAGTGGATCTGTTCTTCAGCTGGGGTTTGGAGGAGAAAAAGCTTGGCTAGGATTAAGGCAAAATCATTTGCTGGCCTCTATCTCTCCGTGAAAAGCCATCTTTTGTCTTCTTTCAAGTCTGTTGACCTAAAATATGTTGTCCCTTGCACCCTACTCCCATGAGGCATTTAGTATGTCATTGTTTGCTGTACATAATTATTGTTGTCCTGTCTACACTATTTTGTTCCACTTGCCTAATGTGGTGCATGTTGGTTCCCTTCCCACACAGTTTCAGCAAGTCATCAACACTCCATTCCATCTTTCTTCTTCTTCTCTTCAGGACACTGTGGATACTCTGCCAGGACAAAGACATAGCTCCAACATTTTATACAGCTCTGAAAACTCCTGCTTCACTGCCAACATTTATTGATCCCAGAACAAGCAGGCATAGCAATGCCCACCTAATCTTTTTAGTCATAGGGAAGACGGGTTTTCGAATTCTCCCTTTTCTTAGGGCAAGATTCATGAGGTTGGTATCATCTCCTCTCAAACTCTCTCTCTCTCTATCTCTCACACACACACACACACACACACACACACACACACACACACACCCACACACACACACCTTCCCTCTCTCTCCACACTCTCACACACAAAGGATATTTTTCTTGGCCTGGTCATCCACACCCATCAGATCATCTCGAGCTGCTGCCTCCTCAAACTGAAACAAGACAAGGCATACAAAACATCACCTTGAGAAAATAACTCCTCCAATAATCCACAAGACACTAATAGTGTTCATGGTGGTGCATGCTTTTCTACAAACTTCACATTGTCATTGGTGGTTGTCTAAATGATGTCACAACTTAACTCACTTTTGTCTTCAAGAACCACTAGCCACCCGCTTATAGGCAACACAGCCCTGTTTCTAGGGATAACTAGGCAGGCAACACAGCCCTGTTTCTAGGAATAATTAGGCATGCAACACAGCCATGTTTCTAGTGATAACCAGGCAGCAAACAAAACCCTGTTTCTAGGGATAACTAAGCAGGTATCACCGCCATGTTTCTAGGGATAACTAGGCAGGCAACACAGCCCTTTTCTAGGGATAACTAGGCAGGCAACACAGCCCTGTTTATAGGGATAACTAGGCAGGCAACACAGCCCTGGTTCTATGAATAATTAGGCATGCAACACAGCCATGTTTCTAGTGATAACCAGGCAGCAAAGACAACCCTGTTTCTAGGGATAACTAAGCAGGCAACACCGCCATGTTTCTAGTGATAACTAGGCAGGCAATGATAACTAGGCAGGCAACACAGCCCTGTTTCTAGTGATAACTAGGCAGGCAACACAGCCCTGTTTCTAGACATAACAAGGCAGGCAACAAAGCCCTGTTTCTAGGGATAACTAGGCCGGCAACACAGCTGTTTCTAGTGATAATTAGGCAGGCTACACAGCCTGTGGACAGGGGTAATTGTGAAACGCTGTTTTAGTTGTCCTTGTACAGCCAACACTCACCAAATTCAGTTGTACCTAGGTTGGTTTGTGCTTCTAAGTTTTCAAAACAAAGGCCCCTGTGTTGTCATTCTTCCTCCTCTACTCCCCTCCCAAATGTTTCCATACATACATAAATCAAACATAAACATTTAAAACATTATTTATAAATCCCAATTATAACCTAGCACCACAAATTCATTTTTTTAAAACAAAATAAATAAAAATTAAAATAATGTTAAAACCTAGCACCACAATTCATAATTTTTTTTGTACAAACAAAATAAATAACAAATTAAATTAATATTATAAAATCAATCAATAAATACAAAGAAAGGAAACAACCTTCGCCACATTACATATTAAGAATTTTCAAACAAAAGTAAAACCAAGAATTCAGATTAAACAATTCACACAAAGACAGATCGTAAAAAATTACCACAAAATGATGATGATGATGATGATGATGATGATGATGATGATGATGATGATGATTATGATGATGGTCATCACCATGATGATGATGATGGATGATGATCCATCATCATCATCATCGTCCTCATCATTATCAAATTCATCATTTATTTTATATAGGCTAAATCAAAATATTTTATCAAAGCGTCTAATAATAATAATAATATAGTCCTTAAAAATGCCTTAAACAGTAACCAAGGCATACAAAAAATAAGCACAAAATAAAATTTACAACCATAAACTGGAGATTGTCTTTTACTCATTGCTATCCTTATATAATAATAACAATAATAATAATAATAATAATAATAATAATAATAATAATAATAATAATAATAATAATAATAATAATAATAATTATTATTATTATTATTATTATTATCATCATTTTCATTATTGTTATTATTATTATTATTTTTATTGTATTAAATGCAGTCATAAAGAAATTTAAAAATAAAAATTTATTTATTTTTTGTCCAATGTAATAGAAATTTTTTCAGATGGCCACGCTTCGAGTTCTATAAAAGAAAAAGAGCACGATATCGTCCTTTTTTACGATTATTTATTATTATTATTATTATTTATTATGTATTCTTCTTCTTCTTCTTCTTCTTCTTCTTCTTCTTCTTCTTCTTATTATTATTATTATTATTATTATTATTATTATTATTAACTACTCTTCTTCTTGTAATTATTAGTGCAACTTACATTAATCTGATGAATAAAAACAACAACACCACCAACAACTTCTTTTTATTAAAATTACCTTGACCTTGAGTCTTGTGGGCTTGTTATGTTTTTTGCCTGTGACCTGCGTAACACATCATCATCATAACTCTTCCCCCCCCCCCCCCCCTCACCCCCCTCTTAAATTGTCATGTGTTTCCCAAGAATATTTTCAGGGCTATTCCCAGAGCTAAATGTTACACCATCCTTTTTCAATCTAAATATTTATGGCAGAAAATAAGTGGAAATAAAAAAACAACAACATCCAAGAGAAGAAAAAAGGGGGGTAGAAACAAAAAGCAGAGCCCGAGTCAAATCTACTAGGGCCAATCACGGTCCTTCTGGCCACAATCAGAAGAAAAGAGACCCACAAGAAGAAAATAAAATGAGCCGCACTGAACATGCTGTCATTGTGCATTGGAAGGACTGAAAGTAAATTTGACACCTCAGTCAATTAAAAAAAAAAAAATTGCTGAATAACAATTCCGCAAGAAACACTGAGAGAAGTATTTTTTTTAATGATCTCAACAAGATGCACGCCATTCAAATGTGTCTCCAGACACTTTCACAAATAGCTGAAAACTAAACATCTTCCAAATGCTACATTTCTGGGCGGTGTTGTGTCTCTGTTTTATCCTAAAGAAGCAAAAGGTAAACATGGAATGATACGGCACTATCTCAACTACCTGTAAAACAGACAAAAAAAAAATTAAAATTGGTCCAGCCAATGTTTAGATACAGCGTAAAATATCTTTAGAAAATGTTGACGTGCAATGTCCTTGAGAAAGTAGAAATAGGAATGATATAACATTGTAAGCAGTGGTTAAAGCATCCACAAATTAAAAATGATGACTTTTGTTCAGCTGTTATTTTTCAGATAAGGCAAACAGTTGTGTTTGGAACAAAAAGATTTAATTTGGAGAAACAAACTGACTGACTACCGGACTGCTACCGAAGGATGGAACATATTTTGAAGTACCTGTATACCAAAGTTCAACAAAATCGCTTCAGCCGTTTTTTAGATATTGCGCGAAACATGTTTAGCAGCAAAATGGCACCAGCGACCTTTGTGGTAGAGCAAATAGGATGGCGCAGGAGGCAGGATACCAACCAAGGTAATGTTACCATGAAGTCTGGTCAAAATCCATTCCATGGTTCTTAACCCTACCAGACCCGAACTTCCCACGCTAACTCGCCCCCATACCTAGCCTACCCGGCCAAAAATAAAGGAAATGTACAAGGGTCAGAAAATTGCTAATATCATGCAAACCAGTAGTCAGAATGAGCTCAAACTTATAAGTAAAACAGAAATCGTCTGAATCGTCCAAAACTGCCATTACCTGCTGCAGTATGAAGCGTGTGGGCCTTGCTCCTTTTTCTGTGGAAGTGCTCGGTTCATTCGTCGATCTTTTCATGGTGAATTTTCGCTAAATATCTACTGTAATCACTAACTCACAGCTTTCTTCAAGGAAGATGCCATTTGTAAGGACTAATCTCGTACCAAATGCGAGATTTAAACATGATTGGCTGTTATTTTTAGTACTTCTTTACGTGCTGTCCCAAATACCTAGTAAGTCCCCTATAACGCACCAGTGTCCGTGGATGTTAATCTACCAACCAACCAACCAACCATACCTAGAATTCGGTAACTCTGTATATAGGAATTAAATTGATTACCTAATATTTGGTAACTCGGCCTGGTAGGGTTAAGGAATGGCTTCTAACGGAGTGACCGACAGAAGAAGATTCCCGGTAATTTCAAATGCGCCAGAAAATACAAAAAAGTAGCAGTAAGCAAATACAAAAAAGTAGCACTAAGCCCCCCCCCCCACCCCCCTCCAAAAAAAATGTTTTAAAAGGAAGCATGCAGGTGGTGTGCTTTACCAGGCGATTCAGGGCTCGGGTCTGGAGGGAGAAGAAACAGGAATGGAACAGTGAGATGAAATCTTGGTCACCCTCAGTCGCAGCCAACTGAAAGTTGGTTAAGTATGAAATGCTACTGGCTAAAACCCTGGCCAAATGTTAGTCTCTGAAAAACGTTAAATTCATTGTACTACCCTGCCACTTAAGGAGCCAACAAATAAAAAGAAACCTTTAAAGGGGAGAAAACAGGAGTAAGCACAGTCCAAAGGACAAGAACAACCAATACAACTTTATTGAGCTCAGACTTAGCCGTTCACTACTTAAGGGTGCTGCACTACACTATTTCCCTGTCTAAATGTGGCTCAATATTGGGCTGCTGTAACGTCCCTTAGCCCTTGTTACCATTGGGAGACACTGATGTTAGTTACTAACATTTTGCTTTGCAATGATGCGCAATGATAGCAGGGGATTTATCTATGATTTGATTCCCAGCTGTTTCTAGAAAAGCTGTGCTTAGTGTTGTTTTCCGTCGGTCGATATTGTTGTAGCAGTGTTTGAGAACTTTCTGGAATTTCTCAATTATTATCGATCAAAGATTTGAGATTAATCTAGTGATAGCTAGTCGGGGGTCTTGTAAATTCGCAGGACATGCTATAACGAAAGATAGTGCGCAATTACAGTGGCGAGTTTTATTATGATTGGTTATTGATTGCGTCATTCTGGAACATTCAGCCCTAAAATTATCGAAGTCATCAAAAATCTGTATGATAAGGCTACCAGTGCAGTCCTCCACAACCGCGCCATCGGAAACTGGTTCAGAACAACAATCGGAGTGCGTCAGGGATGCCTACTCTCTCCAACACTCTTCAACATCTTCCTAGAGCGCATCATGTCAGATGCCCTTGCAGATCACGAAGGCACAGTTAGCATAGGGGGAAGAGCAATCTCCAACCTTCGTTTTGCGGATGACATTGATGGATTGGCTGGAGAGAAACAAGAACTTGAACAGCTGGTACAGAGCCTATGGAATGGAAATAAGTGCAGAGAATACCGAAATAAGGTTGAAGCCAATTTGCAAAGACAGGACCATCAGTCTACATTCCAAGATGCTCCTACTTTCCAACATTCCAACATTCATCTCCATCTTCCTATACGCTTACGAAACATGGACCCTCACAGCAGATCTACAACAAAGAATTCAAAGCATGGAGATGAGGTGCTACAGAAGACTTCTGGGCATTTCATATACCCAGCACATCACCAACGACCAAGTCAGACAGACCATCACACAAGCCATTGGACAACACGATGACCTGCTCACAGTGGTGAAAAAACTGAAACTCCGATGGTATGGCCAAGTCACCAGATCATCAGGTCTTGCAAAGACCATCCTGCAAGGCACAGTGCAAGGAGGTAGAAGAAGAGGGAGACCAAAAAAGAGGTGGGAGGATAACATTCGAGAATGGACTGGTTTGACACTGAGAGAAACAATCAGGGTTGCTGAGGACAGGGAAAGATGGAGTACGCTGGTTAAACGGTCAACCTTTGGTGCCCCTACAACTTTCGAGTTACAAGATAGGATAGGATAGGATTCCGACTTCTGTAATAGCAATCTCTTCAGATCGCCGAGCTTTGAGTTGGATTGAAAAAAAAAGCGCGTGATAGCGTAATAGCATCCTGTATTATTATTATTATTATATTTTCCAACTTTATAACGATGACTCCTGAGTGGACGGACTGCGTGGATAACGAATTTTGAGTTACCCAAGGGTCAATCATCGGGGCACAATCAACCATTGCCGTGATAACATCTAGAGAAGGTAAAGCCTCCAGGAAGAGATGTGCACCTCCCTCATAAAGCTAACTCTTGGAAGAAGGGAGAACCCTTCTTTACATCAAGCAGCTACATCCTGGTTGAACGCTGGCAGGATTACCTCCCAGTTTTAAATGTGGCGTACCGAGCAATCAATAAAATGGCCTGTGTGTTGTCATATTACAATCTTATCCCAGTAAGCACTGACTCAAAACTAACCTGTCAATGTCAATAACATGTATAGCCCTGTTTTTTTACAATTAACCCTTTGAACCCGAAAGACCGATATATCGGTCTAGCCCTTAAACAGCTGTGCCCCGAAAGACCGATAAATCGGTCTCGCCCTTAAACAGCTGTGCCCCGATAGACCGATAAACCGGTCCCGTAACCTTACCTTAGTCTTGCGGTCCGTACAAAGCTTACTGTTCTTTCTAGTACTTGCTGTTTGGAATAGGGTTATTGGGAATGGGCTCAGAATTGGTGGGGCATCCAGGGTTCAAAGGGTTAAAGTTCGCCTGCCTCACATGTCTAAAGTTGCTGAGAGTTGTCTTCATTTTTGGAGTGATCTCATGGCACAGTGGGTTAGTCGCTGATGTCCTATGCTGAAGGGGCAAACTTATGTCACTAAGATACCAGACTATTCAGGTCACCAAAGGTTTTCTCCAGGTACTCTGGGTTTTTCCCTCCCTTCAATAATAGTATTAGATGCAGTCAATCTCAGCCTGATTGTGATTTAGGAAAAGCTCATATATAGCATCCATTATTATTATTATTATTATTATTATTATTATTATTATTATTATTATTATTATTATTATTATTATTATTACCAAATAAAAATCTGTCATATCGTAACCAAGCAAGTCACTTTTAATGTGCGTAGTGTTCCAAAACAATTAAAAGGTACTAGGTCATTCCGGAACCAAGATTGTATATTTCTCACCATGAAATATCTTTCTCAACCTATAAACGACATGTTTGTACTTGGTTTAAAAATTTTACTTTGATTTTTTCCCTTAACCCCCCATTCCCCTCCCTTCCCTACCCTAACCTCCCTTCGCTCTCCCCTCCTTTCCCTGTCACCCTCCCCCACCCCCAATTCCCTTCATTGTGACACATGTGCTTTGATAGTGTCTATATGCCCATGGCCTCAATACTGTGGAGGGATAATAAACTCTTCTACGATCATGCTATCTAGGCAGACCAAGTGATGATAAAAACAACACAACCAGCCATTAGATCATATTTCTAGCACACTAGTGAAGAGAAAAAAAGACTTCACACTCAATTTAATAACAGGTTAAGCTGAACAACATGGTCTGTTCTACCAGAATGATAGTAATAATACTTCACGGATAATTTGACTGGTGCGATTCTAGAATCCAGGTCAACCATCACCCAATCGGACCTCAATGCATTTGAAAGTGTTGAGTGAGTGTGTCACCACAACAGTACTGTTAAGAAGAAGAACCAACATTGTTGTCAAGACAGAAAAGTACAAGTGACCCCTACCTGAAGTTTGACGAGCCTGCTGGAGTAACTCTTGAAGTAAGAGTAATAGATCTTGGTCATGGTGTCCACGTATTCATCCCGCACCTCCTTGGCTACGTGCCTCTCGTTGGTCATCAAAAACTCGTTGAAGATTCTGAAAAATTAGCATCATGGTTGTTTAAATTTTAATTGTTTTTATACAGAGCTTATCCAGCTCAGTAATTGCTCAAGACGCTTGGTGAAACAGATCTAACTCCAACCCACTTGCTGCCTCAGAGCTTTAACTAATGCCCCTACCACCCAACACAATCCTGGGCGACAAGGGATATGGGAGAAAGGGACCTAGTGCATGCTGGGTGTATCTGTGTAGCAGCACTCACCCGTCTAAAACATGAGCATCCTATCCTATCCTATCCCTTAACTCGGAGGTCATAGGGGCACCACAGATGATCGTTTAACCAGCGTACTCCGTCTTTCCCTGTCCTCAGCAACCCTGATTGTTTCGCTCAGTGTCAAACCAGTCCATTCTCGAATGTTGTCTTCCCACCTCTTTTTCGGTCTCCCTCTTCTTCTACCTCCTTGCACTGTGCCTTGCAGGATGGTCTTTGCAAGACCTGATGATCTGGTGACTTGGCCATACCATCGGAGTTTCCGTTTTTTCACCACCATGAGCAGGTCATCGTGTTGTCCAATGGCTTGTGTGATGGTCTGTCTGACTTGGTCGTTGGTGGTGTGCTAGGTATAGGAAATGCCCAGAAGTGAGGGTCCATGTTTCGCAAGCGTATAGGAAGATGGAGATGACAAGGGAGTGCAGCAGTCTTATCTTGGAATGTAGACCTCGCCAGGGCAGCAGTTGTTTGTGCGATCCTGGAGAGGATTTCCAGTCTGGACCCATTGTCTGATACAATGGCTCCTAAATATTTGAAGCTATGCACTGTGTTGAAGGATTGGCCTTTGATATCCGTGTTGATGCCATTGGTGTTGTTGGTCATCATTTTGGTCTTTTCTGCACTTATTTCCATTCTATAGGCTCTGGAGGTGGTGTCAAGCCTCTGTACCAGCTGTTCAAGTTCTTGTTCCTCTCCAGCCAATCCATCAAGGTCATCCGCAAAACGAAGGTTGGAGATTGCTCTTCCCCTTATGCTGACTGTGCCTTCGTGATCTGCAAGGGCATCTGACATGATGCACTCTAAGAAGATGTTGAAGAGTGTTGGAGAGCATAGGCATCCCTGATGCACACGGATTGTTGTTCTGAACCAGTTTACGTAAAAAGGTAACCTTCACAATGTGAAAATTACCGCACCATCAGCCATCCCAGCAAAGTCCTCCTGAAAATAATACTCAACAGGTTGAAACCCCAAGCTGAACAAATCATAGCTGAAGAACAAGCAGGATTCATGGCAGGGCGAAGTACCACTTAACAGATTTTCAACCTCAGAATAATCTGCGAGAAATACCTACAGCACCAACAACATCTATGTGATGTGTTCATAGACTTCAAAAAGGCGTTTGACTGTGTCTGGCATGCAGCTCTGTGGGCAACCATGAGAATGTACAACATCAGCCCTAAAATTATTGAAGTCATCAAAAGCCTGTATGACAAGGCTACCAATGCAGTCCTCCACAACAGCGCTATCGGATACTGGTTCATAAGCATCAGGATCTTTAAAAAGTCTGTACAAGTAAATGTATGTGTGCACAGCTTAGACCTCGGTTTATACTCTCATCTGAAGGAATAATAGTACTACTACTACTACTACTACTACTACTACTACTACTACTACTACTACTACTACTACTACTACTACTACTACTACTACTACTACTACTACTACTACTACTACTACTACTACTACTACTACTACTACTAATTATAATTCTCCTAAATCAAGGTCATCTGCTGTAATCAAAGGGAGACTTATCTCTCTTAGAAAACAAACACAGGCACAAAAAAACAGGAGTTACTCAATTATATCAGTGTGGATGAGAGGGTGTTGCTGTAGCAATTTTTACACAACTGATTCTGGCTGAAGCATAATGACTTATATCAGAGCTTTCACTGGAAATTTAGTGCTTTAAATTCCCACTGTCGCTGTCTTCCTCATTTACTCTTTCCCATTCCTGCTCTGTCCTATCATTCTGCTATACTATCTTCTTCTTCGCTAGATCAATGACCTACCTTTTTTCTTGAAAACTCTTCCTGGACAAGACTCCTTGTTTGTGTATGAGGTCTGTTGGATCAGCTTGAGAGTGTTGGACGCTTTCTGCCGGGTGGTCACTAGGGCTTCCTATGATGTTATTATTTAGCAATATAGGCATTTTATATGTATGTGTTTTGTTGATAATTTATAATGATGTTTGTATTCTATTTTGTTTTTGTAACCAGGGGTTCGAGTAGTTAGGATAAAGCCTCAGCCGTCCCCTGCGTGGGATGTCTTTATTATAAAGTGATTGGCCGGTGGAGGGCATTCAATTTTCCCACTAGGGTTGTTTCAGCAGATCTTTTATGCGGATCGGGGGTTGTCCGGTCCTGATTTGGCTCGGAAGAGTCCGCTGGACCTAAAGCAACAATCAATCAATCAATCAACCTCCATACAATTCAATACAATTCAATACAATACAATACATCTTTATTACCTCAAAAGAAATTTCAGCAGATGCAGAATCACAGGTTAAAATTCGTGTCGTGTACGTTAAGGTAGTTGGCTAAGTCAATTCGCGCATCTTATTTGCTCATTCATAATTATATTTAAGTGTTCTTCATCTCGCTGTTCTTAATATCCAAAAGATTTTCCCATCATGCCTAAGTCTACAAAAATTACAGTGAAATCTTTTAAATGTGCAAAATTAATGCACAAAACATTCTTTCGAGAGGTATTTATCAGTATTTGTCAACACAAAAACTCGATTCATCACATGGCAAAATCGGATTTCATGATTGTGAATAGGCCTATTGAAGCAGTAAAAAATGATCGCTGACTTTCAGATCTAAATTCTCCGCCCAGACAAATGCAAAAGATTAAATCTTTCACGACATTATTAAGCAAAGCATACCTCTACAACCTGTCATCATGTTGATGACAAAATGACTTCAGCATCTTAAAAAAATTGTGATGGTAGGCTAGCAGCGATCAAGAAGAAAATTAAGGTTTTAGTAAGAGACAATTCATCATCTAATTCTTATCTTTTTTCGAATTGTTGTTGGTGCTCAGATGCTAAGAGTACTAAAATGAAATCGCTCAGCTCGGTAATGTGATGGAATTTGTTTGTGAAGAAACAAAGCGTGAAAAGTGCCAAAATAGATTGGGTTTTGTGTGTTTCATGACACTCTGGTCAGTGCAAATGATGATGACAAGATTCAAGATTCAAGCTATATTTATTGTCCTCATAAATTACAAGGAAATGCAAAAACTGCCTCATTTTTTGACTCGTTTATTTTCAGGTGATGTTAAACAATTAGTAGTAAGTTAATTCCTTTCGTTAGTATGAGAATTTTGAGGTAGTTGACATACATTCATTTAGATCTAGATGCCTGCACGATGAACATTGTTGTTTCCATTTCACATCAACAGAAACTGGACCATATAGAAAACGACAGCATTAGGACCAGAGATGAATATAAAGATGTGCAGGGAAATCTCTCGTTAATAGATTAAGTAGTTTATTTGTGCGGAACAGCTTTTTTTAATTTTTAAAATTTCAGTCTAGTTTTACGACATTCAGATATGACGATGTATCAAAAGTGCCGGAGATTTTTTAAAAATCTCTGCTCATTCTCTGGATGGATCCAGATATTTGATTTCTAGGTATATCAATAATATATATATATATATAATTACCAGATATTATCACGAGGGAAAGAGCATGAAGAATAGAAAAGTCGGTAGTTCCAAAGCAAGCAGACCTGATAGTGATCTAAGAGAGGTTTGGGGGCGAGGCCCCCAGGCCGAAAACGAATTTTAGCATTTTTTGAACACATTTCTTTGCATCTAGTGACATTTTGTAGCTATTATACACCTTTCATAAGAATGCCATTCTCCTCCCCACACTTTAAAAAAGACCACTAGGAGACAAGTTGTAGTTGTGGAACTGATTATCACACAACAGACATAATGCACATGTATCAATGAACAAATTTACCTGATACTGGGAGGTGAGGCGAACATGGTGGTAAGCTTCTGCTTGTAGGCAAATGTGTGTGTGTTGATGATACAGTCAGTCACTGAATAATATAGTGTTCCAGCAATATAACAGAACGCAAGAAATCCACAACTTGAACGGCGAAAATATATACACAGAAACAGTCAACGCTGCACCACTATTCCAAAACAAAGTATGGCGCCGCAAAACCGGAAGCGAGTAAAGCAACTTTCGTCTTCCGATACAAAACTACAACAAACAAAAAAACAAAAAAAATGTAAGTGTCTGTGGATTGTTTCGCATTTCTTTTTTTTTTTCTTTTCGTTTTTGTTTTCGCTGATTTCTGCGATTTTGCGGAGAACTATCAGGTCTGGCAAGGTAAGTGCGCGCGTACGAAGCACAAATACAAAGATGGGAAAAATGTGTCCTCTGAATGTATCAACAATAACATTTGAATGTAAGCATGAGGATGATACAAATCACTGCATTTTGAGTTTGTCACTCCCATTTTGGGTGGTCGCTGACCTGGTACCCTACAAACCTGTTTCACAATGTTCATTTCCCTTGACTTGACCTTGATTGTGGCGCTGCATTGCAGCTGCGTCTTTTGATGAGAAAACAGGAATTCCCTGTTCAGTGAGCATCTACCTAGCATTGAATAAAGCTCATTTGGACCGCTAACACAGGAGATCAACAAACAAACAGGCAAGCACACAGACACACTGAGACAGACATTCAAGCAGGCAGACAGACAGACAAAATCCAACCTATCCACTTTAACCTTTAAAGAGGGATTGTAACAAGATGATATTTCAAATAATATCTGCAAGGTCTCCAAACATTTTGATTACCTTTGTATGTGGTGTTGGCCCAAAACTGCTTGTTTTGACTAAGGGGTATACCAAGCGTAAACACTGTAAATCAAACTTTGTTTGGCGATCTACGTTAATTTTTTGTGTGAATAACAATATGAAATAATGATTGTGCTTGCAAAGTTTCAGGCAATTCTATCTACTATTTCATAATTTATTGTAATTTTAATGGGAGTCAAAATTGCAATTTTGTTAGTAATAAAAAGTGTTACTGTCTCACTGAAATTTAATTTTCAATCACAAAAATGCTCAAAATTTACTTACAAGGCATACTTCTACCTTTCTGGTGGTTATCATGCTCAAATCTAAATTTTCTTTCCATCTGTGCAGCTGTTTATTATTATATCACTTTTCTCTCAAGCTTCAATTAAGAAATTACGCTGTAACTTGAAAAATAGCACAGCGTGATATACTTTTTTTCACATTTTATGTATTGTCAGGATGTTTGCCTTAAAATAAACCTCATTGTAGGAAATTCTATCCACTTTGATTTCAACATACCCGACTATCTTAAGAATGCACAATAATCTGCTTTCATTCACACCACACTCATTGTAAACATTATTCGAACTCTTTCCTTCTCTCCCATGCACCTACATCACAAATGAGCATGCCAAGCAGTTGTATGCCTAGTTATCACAGTCTCTCCCATGCACCTACATCACAAATGAGCATGCCAAGCAGTTGTATGCCTAGTTATCACAGGGTATGTCACAGCACATGTAGATTAGATTAATAAACTCTTCTAAGATCATGCTATCTAGTGTAATATAGTTTGAAAATAAAAACACCTCACTTTAAGCATGAAAACTATTGTACCTACCTGAACTTAAGCAGCGTGTTTTGGGGTATCTGGTAGTTAGCCATGGGTTTACGGAACGAGTAGATTCTCTGCAGCAGGAATTCTCGAATCTTGGCAAGCGCCTGTAAATAATAAAAAAACAACACATGTAACTCAAAATTGTCTATTTGTTTTACTCCAGTAACAGAAAACTGTACCATGCCTTCTAAATTATGCATGTTTAAAGTTCAATTTCTAGGAATAGGATAACATAGTCCCTTTAAGTGTTTTTACGGTTACGCAACATCAAGCCTAATTAGTATTAGGATCCTGACAAATGTAAAGACAGAATGAAATATGGCACAACCAGCACCCTTGTCAACCACGCTGTGAATGGGTACCTGGTTCTCATAACAACCGGGCAAGTGACAGACAGCAGTGAGATGGGCATCACCCTCTTAAAGCTTACTCTGAGAAAAAAGATGTCCACTAATTACCATAAGTTTCCACAAAATCCTCTTCCAACCATGCACCTTGATCTCAATTATTCAGGAATCGCATTATACAAGATCTTTTTTTCTTTTCTTTCCCCGTAATATTATTATTATTATTATTATTATTATTATTATTATTATTATTATTATTATTATTATTATTATTATTAACAGGCAATTTATACAGCGCTTTCCAAAATCACAAAGCGCTTTACACAAAGAAATGTAAACACAACATGCGTACATTGTTCAATAACACGCAACCACATACACATCCCAACATCAAAAATAACTAACAACACTCACTCATGGCGCCTAAGCAAAGGCCTCTCTAAAAAGATGCGTCTTCAAGTTCATTTTAAAAGATGCTAGTGAAGGACTGTGACGGATTATTAACCTTACTTCTGCAGAAAATACGGGTATACTGGAGAACATCACATGCCTAATTTTCAGACTGACTGATTGGCTGACTGACTGATTTTCTTACCTTGATTTTGAGTTTCTCCAGAATGTCCTTCACATCAGAACAAGCTCTGGCGTCCTTGAAAGCCTGTTCTCTCACAAAGTTGATTTTGTGGTTCAGCTCGTGAAGCATTTCTTTGAACGCGTCTTCTGTCACTGGGGTCTCCAGGATGTGACTACAAATAGATACCAATCATTATATGGAGTGTTCGTCCGCTGGACCCACCACACAGAAGCTTAGAGGCTTTCACCTGGCAAATCGATGTATCCAGGTTCAGATCCCACTGTGGTAAAGATAAAAAGTGGCCGTGTTCTCTGTCCATCTTAACAGTGTGATTGCTCTGATGGTTCAGTGTTGATTTAGCTACCTACCCCTTCCTTTCTGGGATGGTTACCCTTGTCTGCTGTATCGCCGATGGTGGGTGTAGATGCTAAAACTCTCTAATGATCACTCACTCTGTCTGTTGGATGATTATCTCAAGAACCACTGAATGGCTTTGTACCACATTTCTGTTCTGACCCAGCCTACTGTCTAACAATTTGGAATAAACTTTGAACGTCCACATTAGTGGAGTACTCTTTTTGTTTTGGTGACAGGGTGGGGGTGGAGAGTGGGACAAGCACTCAACCCTGTACTACATGTTAGGGGTGGAGAGTGGAACACTAAATCCTCTACTACATGTTAGGGGTGGGGAGGGACAAGCACTCAACCATGTATTACATGTTAGGAGTGGGAGGGATAAACACTACACCATCTACTACATGTTAGGGGTGGGGAGGGACAAGCACTCAACCCTGTACTACATGTTAGGAGTGGGTAGGGATGAACACTACACCCTGTACTACATGTTAGGAGTGGGTAGGGATGAACACTACATCCTGTACTACATGTTAGGAGTGGGTAGGGATGAACACTACACCCTGTACTACATGTTAGGAGTGGGTAGGGATGAACACTACACCCTCTACTACATGTTAGGAGTGGGTAGGGATGAACACTACACCCTCTACTACATATTAGGGTGGGGAGGGACAAGCACTCAACTGTGTACTACATGTTAGAAATGGGGAGGGATAAACACTATACCCTCTATTACATGTCAGGGGTGAGGAAAGAAGGAAAAAAACAACAACAAACAACTTACGTGATCATAGCTTCAGGTATGACCATCTCATCCACATACTGGCTCAGCTCTCCTCGGATTGCCTGCAGGCAAACATCAACATAACATTATCCATCCACTGTTCGTGTCTACAAAACAGTGCTGGTCTCCTATGATGAGGAGAAAAAGAAGAAAAAGGAGGAGAAGAAGAAGAAGAAAAAGAAGAAGAAGAAGAAGAAGAAGAAGAAGAAGAAGAAGAAGAAGAAGAAGAAGAAGAAGAAGACCATAACAATGACAAAGACAGTTGACAACATCATTGCGCAAAGAAAAAGAAAAAGAAGAAGAAGAAGAAGAAGAAGAAGAAGAAGAAGAAGAAGAAGACTATAACGATGACAAAGACAGTTGACAACATCATTGCGAAAAGAAGAAGAAGAAGAAGAAGACTATAACGATGACAAAGACAGTTGACAACATCATTGCGAAAAGAAGAAGAAGAAGAAGAAGACTATAACGATGACAAAGACAGTTGACAACATCATTGTGCAAAGAAGAAGAAGAAGAAGAAGAAGAAGAAGAAGAAGAAGACTATAAGTATAACGATGACAAAGACAGTTGACAACATCATTGCGAAAAGAAGAAGAAGACTATAACGATGACAAAGACAGTTGACAACATCATTGCGAAAAGAAGAAGAAGACTATAACGATGACAAAGACAGTTGACAACATTATTGTGCAAAGAAAAAGAAGAAGAAGAAGAAGAAAAAGAAGAAGACTATAACGATGACAAAGACAGTTGACAACATTATTGTGCAAAGAAAAAGAAGAAGAAGAAGAAGAAAAAGAAGAAGACTATAACGATGACAAAGACAGTTGACAACATCATTGCGAAAAGAAGAAGACTATAACGATGACAAAGACAGTTAACAACATCATTGCAAAAAGAAGAAGATGATGATCAAGAAGAAGAAAGAGAACAACAAGGAGGAGAAACAGAAGAAGAACTGGAGGAAGAGGTGACGGAGGAGGAAGAAGAGTCAGTTTGTCAGTCAGGCAGTCAGTCGGTCGGTCAACATTCCAAATTTCACTTTTTTGTTCAAAACACAAGACTTGCCTTTTCTCGAGAATGACTGGACTGAAATTGATTACGTTTACTATGCAGGTACTTTACCTACTGTTAAGCATGTTATATCATTTATATTAACTTTGCATTTTCTCAAAGGGCAAGGTCGCTGTACTTCATCGTTCTGTAAACATGTTTTTACGTTGTTTACCAAAATGAGCTGAACTGGTTTTTTATACATTTTTGCTTGCTGATACTTCAGATACTGGCCCATCATTAGGGTAAAATTCACGCACAACAGTGCCAAGAAAATTAACGCTTCTGACAATGCTTATTTATTGGCTAATTAGATGTGTGTGGTGTTTGGAAATATACTTGAATGGTTTGCCAACCCATAGAGTGAATATATTTGAATGGCTTGCCAACCTGTCAGTTTAATTTTTTATTTTTGAGTTTGTCATACCTGTCTGTTTTTGAGTTTGATGTTCATGGTGATGGACTGGTTCTGTAGTGATTGGATCTCGGAGGACAGGCTGCTGAGGTTGCTCTGAAACCCATTCAACATCTCCTCCATCCTCTGAAACCAATCAAACAGCCAATGAGTCAATCATACGACCAGTCAATAAAATTATCTACTGCATGTCGTCAAGTAATTAAAACTAAAAACAATTTAAAAGAAATTGTGAGTAAACAAATAATGTTCCATAAATATAGGAACAAATACTTAAATAAATAAATATTTATTCCCAACCTAATCCCCCCAAAAACAAAAACAAAAAATTAAAGTAAATTAGTAAACAATAATTAAAATAAACAAAAGAAATCAATAATGAAATAAATAAATAAAATAGTAACAGAACTAAACACATACATTATAAAACAAAATAAATATATAATTAATAATGGGTTCTAATGCAACCTTTTAACCACTAGAACAGAAGTGTTGGAAACCTCTCTTTTCTGCATCCAGCACTGTGAGGGCATTGTCCAACTTCTTCCTCTCTCTCGGTTTTATTTATTTATTTAATTTAATTGATCCTTCTTACATTGTGCTATACTTCAGCTCAAGAGCTGCTGTAGTTACTTGCTGATACAAAATGTAGCTCAATGCATAAGATTCTAAAGAAAGCCAGATACTCATTCACAAACTACACCAACAGCAATAATCTTCTCTTCCTAGTTCTACTACTACATATTACTAGCATATAACTATTACTACTACCACTACTAACTGAAATGCTAACTGTAAAACTGCTATAGGTTTTGTCGACAGTTTTTTTTATTACAAATGTATTCCATTATGTTGCTGCTACCATCAGCATTTTATCTTGTTCCCAGGTTTAGTTGAATCTTGTAAAGTTAGAAAATTAAATTTAGACTAGAGTCCGGGGTTGCATGGCATCATCATGTTCAAACCCGGCAATAAAATTCACCATACAGAGAAACCTGCGCTAACACAGGCAGCTGCTCCGTCAGTCGCAGTCATTTTCTATTCTTAACTCTATATTGATAATAACAGTAATAATAGTAAAAGTGGTGGTTATAATGACAATAATATTATTATTGCTATTATTGTTATTATTATTAGATCCTGATGCTCATGTCCCAGACGGGCGAGTGGCGGCTGAGCAAATACACCCAGCAAGCACTAGGTCCAATCTCCCATGTTCCCTGTCACCTAGGATTGTGCTCAGTTGTCTTGGCGTCAGACTACAAAGGCTGCAAGTGGGCGCCTTGGGCAAGTTAGATCATGTATCAGCCAGCGCCTTGGGCAAGTTAGATCATGTATCAGCCAGCGCCTTGGGCAAGTTAGATCATGTATCAGCCAGCACCTTGGGCAAGTTAGATCATGTATCAGCCAGTGCCTTGAGCAAGTTAGATCATGTATCAGCCAGTGCCTTGAGCAAGTTAGATCATGTATCAGCCAGTGCCTTGAGCAAGTTAGATCATGTATCAGCCAGCGCCTTGAGCAAGTTAGATCATGTATCAGCCAGCGCCTTGAGCAAGTTAGATCATGTATCAGCAAGTGCCTTGAGCAAGTTAGATCATGTATCAGCCAGCGCCTTGGGCAAGTTAGATCATGTATCAGCCAGTGCCTTGAGCAAGTTAGATCATGTATCAGCAAGTGCCTTGAGCAAGTTAGATCATGTATCAGCCAGCGCCTTGAGCAAGTTAGATCATGTATCAGCCAGCGCCTTGAGCAAGTTAGATCATGTATCAGCAAGTGCCTTGAGCAAGTTAGATCATGTATCAGCCAGCGCCTTAAGCAAGTTAGATCATGTATCAGCAAGCGCCTTAAGCAAGTTAGATCATGTATCAGCCAGCGCCTTGAGCAAGTTAGATCATGTATCAGCCAGTGCCTTGAGCAAGTTAGATCATGTATCAGCCAGCGCCTTGAGCAAGTTAGATCATGTATCAGCCAGTGCCTTGGGCAAGTTAGATCATGTATCAGCCAGCGCCTTGGGCAAGTTAGATCATGTATCAGCCAGTGCCTTGGGCAAGTTAGATCATGTATCAGCCAGTGCCTTGGGCAAGTTAGATCATGTATCAGCCAGCGCCTTAAGCAAGTTAGATCATGTATCAGCCAGCGCCTTGAGCAAGTTAGATCATGTATCAGCCAGCGCCTTGAGCGGATCTCCAGCTTGAAAAGCGCTAAACAAGTTAATAAATAAATTAAAAACTACTACTACTATTACTACTACTATTACTACTACCAAAGAGCAGTAATAAATACAACAATAACTAGAACACACACACATTTTGTCCCTCACCTCCAAGATGCCGTCACAGTGGGTGATCTGCCTGTGAAGACTGGCGATGTTCTGACTCTCCTTGATGTCTGAACCTCTTGTCAAGAAATATAAACTGTTGGCAGTGTTCCAATAAATAGCAGTCCATGAAATTCTCAGTTATCAAAATTTAAGAGTCCCTTTTCAAACTCTGGGAGTCCCCAATTTGGTGAGCAGCGACATGCTAGCATTAAGTACACAAGGCACAGCAATGAGATTTTACAGGACGACAAATCGAGACACATCTTTGAATCATCTGCTATGGAAGTCTTCATTGAAGTTGGGAGGTTGAAGGGAGGGGGGGGGGGGGGGGAGGGAGAATTAGTTGGCACTACTTTGTCATACTTTCAACTTCAACGATTCAGGAAAAATGTGTATGTCCTCAGAACGCACATACACATATTTCTGCGTCTTTCATATTTTGTGTGTAATGGACGCATAACTGTGAGTAATGGTTAACACTGTGTTGGTTTCTTCTTCTTGTTGTGAATAGGGCAGTTTGCACTAAACAGGTGAATAGGGCAGTTTGCACTAAACAGGTGAATAGGGCAGTTTGCACTAAACATGTGAATAGGGCAGTTTGCACTAAACAGGTGAATAGGGCAGTTTGCACTAAACAGGTGAATGGGGCAGTTTGCACTAAACAGGTGAATAGGGCAGTTAAACAGGTGAACATGGCAGTTTGCACTAAACAGGTGAATAGGGCAGTTTCCACTATACAGGTGAATAGGGCAGTTTCCATTAAAACGGCCATCTTGACGCCAGCTGAGTGGTCAGAGATCTATCAAGCATAAGCTGTGTGTAGGCGTTTGCACTCAACAGCCTCTAACACTCCCATTGAGATCTGCGTCACTTTTGGGCTGGCTGCTGCTGTAAGTGTACCAGTCCAACAGCAGCCAAATGTCTATGGGTCAGACTTCTGACCTTTTGACAGGATCAACACTTAAAACAGGTATAATGCCACAACTGTCCATGACATGACTTGAAGAATGTTGATGACCGACTTTTATTGAGGCTGCTTGAATGTTCCCTCGAGAATTTACACATTTTAGTTTCGTTCAAGAGAGATATAGAGAGGGGGGGGGGGGGGGGGGGCGTGGGAGAGAGAGAGAGGGGGGGGCGGGGGGGGGAGAGTGAAAGAGAGTGCAGAGAGAGACAGAGAGAGAGAAAGAGAAAGAGAGAGGATTTTATTTCCGTTAGGCTCTCTCAATCGAGAATGGACTGGTTTGACACTGAACGAAGCCATGATGGTTGCTGAGGACAGAGAAAGATGGGGTACGCTGGTTAAATGATCATCTGACCTTTGAGTTACGGGATGGGATAGGATAGGATAGGACAGGCTGTCTACCTGTGGGGGTTTTTTCCTTTTATTTTATTTTGCCTGGGCACAGTGAAGAACCCATATAGTACTGTAATACACAGAACCCCATCTTCTCCCCTCCCCTACCTCCACCAGTTGGAATGACCACGCTATCTAGTGACCAAGGCTGACCAGGGTATAGGGGAGACAGATCTTTCCTATCATTCCGTTATTCCCCAGAGGATCACAACTAATAAGGATAGTATCCAAGAAGCTATCAATGACCTCCAGTCTCTGCTTTGTAGGCCACAAACTACTACTCAAGTTCTACATACACACTGTACTGTCTGTCTCCCTTCACAAGGATACAGTCCTGAACAGAAGCATTCTCCACTTCCAGAAGGTCTTTCTCAATTTCCTTGGAGTACTGCCGCAAGTCTACGCCCTGAACACCAAATCAGCAGTCTAGTTAAACATTTGCACAGAACAACACATGACGATGAACAGAGGATACATGTTGTTATAGATTTGTCATAACGAGTAACACTAACAGTAGACTCTCACGAGGGTAAGGAATTTGAGTTACACATATATCAAGATTCAAGCATCAGGGCAGAATCAACGAATAATAAAAGCATGTAACATTACCATTGGCAATATGGCAGATAAGGATTTTATAACCATCCCAGTAAAGAGATGGTACGGGATCTAAATCAGCACTGAACCACCACAGCAATCATACTGTTAAGATGGACAGTGAAAGTGGCTACTTTTATCTTGCCCACTTCGGGATTGGAACCCGGGTCATCAGTGTACCAGGCCAACGCTCTTCCACTGAGCTAAAGCAGTGGGTGCCACAACTACCAACTGTGGACTCTCCAAAGGAGTGTGCTGGGTCTCTGACAGCACTGACCCTGTTGCCAAAGTGAGGAGTATTCCACAATGGCGCCGCTCGCATTAATTAACAAGTGTGTTCGCAGGTGATCAATAAAATCCTTTAAGGCCACACAAACCTTGTAGCTCTATCACCCAACTGGCGACCTAGTTTGCTGCCATACGGTCACTCCACCAATTGTACGATCATGGAACTGGAATTGGTAGGTGTTTCCACCCTCCCACATCTCCCCTTTCCTACACACCTCCTCATAGATTTATTCCCCAATTGTATGGCACAGGAAAACTGGGAATCCAGTGTTATTTGGAATCATACTAGAGGTTATTGGAATTCCCATATATGTCCTAGGATGAGTTGGAATTCCAGTCAATACTGGAAAAATGAAAATAAAAACAAAAGCTATTGTAAATTGGATCAGTGTTTAGTGTCCAATGGAAGTTCCAAAATTACAGTTTGAACTAGTACAGAATGACTGTTAAATTCTAGGTTAACAAATTACAATTTTCAAAGTTTGGCATTAGAAATATTAATTATAATAATGGCAAAAAAATACTGAGAATGAACGTAAGATATAATTATAAGACAATAATTCATTCAAATAAAAAATGCAGCATATAATTATGTTACACACCTGTCCAAATTGTAGTTTAATAACAAAACATCTGCATCATTCTAGGGTGAATGAGAATTCCTGCTCACAATACAACTTATATATGGAAATTCCCATAAACCCTAGTACAATTCATATACATGTTCAATACAATAGTTCTTCACAAACAGTACTTTCCCAGGAAAACAAACAGTACCTTGTTCAACGCTTCCTTAACGATGTCATCTTCAAGATTTTGTTGAATGTGAACTGCAAATAATAATATACAGATTGCCAAAGTAACATTTGGAAATTTAAAAAAGTAAATTATGGTAAAAGTACCATAATCTTTCACTGTTTCAGTCATTGGGGAAGAGGGAAGATTTAGTTCAATAATTGGGACCTGCCTCTTTTCTGGGTGATCTTGATGAGGGTGGCGCCCATATCCACCATACTCCTTACCCTCCAGGTTGTGGACAGAGCCAAGTACCCATTCACAGATGGGTGGACTGGGATGTGTCACGCTCCATTTCATTCTTTGTGTCATTCACTAGCACTAGCAACACACATTTATACTATGGGTCCCTATCGAAGTAGATAACTTGGCTTACCTTTGATCAATAAAACAATCCTAGTGTATGCTCAAACCAAAGCATGAAGTTATTGTGCAAGCCAATGATTAAATATATAGGTGCCAACCCCCTAAACTTCTTGTTAGTATTTCCGGACCCGTTTGTCAGTATTTTTTAACACTTGTCAGTATTTTTTTCTCGCAAAACCCAGCCTATGACACTATAAAGTAACTACAGGCTTCTCTCTGAAACAGCAGGCTATTTTCAGTCCTCTAAAATCACGATGAAAATCAGCTTGTTGAACATCACACTTGTTTTACTCTAAAATCACCATGAAAATCAGCTTGTTGAACACAGTGAGTGCAGGAGTACTATTCTGAGATCAGAAACCAGTACAGAAGCACTGCTGGCAAAGATAAACGATCGGCAACTTCTACTCCGTATTTTTATAAAAGCTACCGTATTTCCGTATTTAATTCACTTCGCCGGAATTAAATACGGTCAATCCGTACTGGACGGCACCTCTTAATTAATGAAGTAATAAATAAACATACCATCAACTTCATCCAAAAGAAAGTCTTCAGATGTTAAATCCAGCTCTGCCAATTGTAATGCACTCTCCTCCACCATCTGAAATCACACAGCTTTCAATTTTACACTAAATTATACTTATATATGGTGCTCACAGTACACAGAATACTAATAATAGTAACATAGCATAGCATGCTTTATTCCAACACAGTCGGGCTGTAATTAATCGAGGCCTTCTCCCTCTCTCAAGCCTCGGCGGATGTTCAGAAGATCTACTTTCTAAGCTGGGCGATGAAATGAGATCTGTAGCAAAGATATAAATACTTTTCTAGTATATTTGATTGTAGCTAAGAGAATGGAATGTGAAGCCACTGAAGGGAATTGTATTATCCTAAACTATAGAATTCTACAGCTATAGGCTGAGCAATAAATATCAAGCTGAGCTGGTGCATGCTAAAGAGTAAAGGAACTACTGACAGTTCATCGGCTGTTGTTGAACCCAGTGCCTAGGTACAACTATAAGCTCTACAAATTAATAGCACTGAAAGTGAAGCTAACAACAATGACCAAGGAGCTTGAAATTCCTTTAAAAGAAATTAATTACTTATTTCAGTGCAACCAGTTAGATGCTATCAGTTTCAAACGAACTATATAAATCCAAATATAAATTAAGATCATTACTCTTCTTCTTCCTGATAAGTAACCACAATCATCGTGTCGATCACTATGTTCCTATTAGGAGTCTGCGCAGATATGAATTTAGGCACTGCTGATGGGTATGTGGGGGGTGGGGATGGAGGGTTGGAGGGGAGGGAGATAGGGTGAGGGGGCGGGGCTGTTGTGGATCAGAGGTGGGTACAGGCCCTTGACACAAATGTGTCAAGAGTTGAGGCCTCTACCACTGACTGTGATAAGCAGTTCCAGTCCTTAACAGTTCTCGGTAGGAATGAGGCCTGTTGGTACTGGGTGCGGCAGTTTATTTGGGAGTATTGCTGGTTGTGGCCACGGCGCTGTCGTGGTGGTGGGGGCTGCAGCTTTTCATTAAAGTTGACGCAAGAAAGTTCATGACGGATCTTGTATAGCATGGAAAGCCGAGAGAGTTTCCGCCTCTTCTCCAAGGAAGGCCACTGGAGGTGTTGTAGCATGTTCGACACGCTGGAGGTGTTATGATAGCACCTCAGCACAAAGCGGGCAGCTCCACGTTGCACTTTTTCAATCTGGTTAATGTTCTGTTGTTCATGGGGGTCCCATACTGCGGAGCAATATTCCAGAATCGGTCTCACATACGTCTTGTAGGCAGTTTCTTTGATGTTTGGGAGCTGACTTTTAGATTCCTTTTCAGGAACCCCAGGGTTTTGTTGGCCTTTGCAGTGATGGAATTTATGTGTTCAGTCCAGCTCATGTTGCTAGTCAACGTGACGCCCAAGTACTTGGCACTTGTGACCGCCTCGAGTGCATGGCCATGAAGCTGGTACTGAGTGTTGTGGGTCTTCCGGCTCCTGGTGACAGACAGCTTGTTGCACTTGCTGGGGTGGAAAGCCATGTCCCAGCGCTCCTCCCATTCTGTCAGCAGGTCGAGGTTACTTTGGAGCCGGGCTTCGTCAGCAGTGGACGATATCTTGTCATAGACGGCTGTGTCTTCAGCAAAAAGCCGGGAGGGTGAGGTAAGGGGATCAGGCAGTTCATTGATATACAGAAGAAACAGGCAGGGCCCGAGGACGCTGCCTTGGGGGACGCCTGACTTGACACTGATAGACTGGGACCTGACGCCATCCACAACGACTGCTTGGCTACATCCGTCCAGGAAGTTTGCGACCCAGGCATTGATGCTCCCACGGACACCGTAATAATTCAGCTTGTGGACGAGGAGGGAGTGATTGACGCGGTCGAACGCTTTCGCGAAATCGAGGACCAGGACATCTGTCTGCATCCCTGCCGCTAAGTTGGTGATGAGCTCGTCTGAGAACTCGAGAAGTTGTGTTTCACAGGAGCGACAACCCCGGAAGCTGTGTTGCTGCTTGCAGAGGATGTTATTCTGCTCTAGGTGTTTCATGATGGTACTGGTAAGGATGTGCTCCAGCACTTTGCAGCATACACTGGTCAGGGATATGGGTCTGTAGTTGGATGGTTCATAGTGCTCCCCTTTCTTAAAAATTGGTGTTACATTGGCCTCTTTCCAATCAGCTGGTAGTCTGCAGGTGTTGATGGAAGACTGGTAGATGATGGTGAGGATGGGGGCAATGTCACCAGCAAGCTCCTTTAGCACTCTGGGTGTGATGTTATCAGGGCCCGGTGCCTTAGTATTAGATCTATACTATAGCCAAAATAATCTCTTTGCTATAGCTATGAGTATGACTATGATTGTGTGTGTGTGTGAAGTAGTAGTAGTAAGCGATTACTAGTAGTACTACTTACTATTTCATATTTGTAGTACGACCCGACTCGTATCAGAAAGTACAATTTCCACCTTGTATTATTTCTTTTAGACTCACGATTTTCAAGAATACTTCCGCTTTTTGAAATTACAATATAAAAGCTGTTGACAGCATGCTTACGTTTAATTATTAACAAAATCCAAGCTGCAACAATAGTCAATATCATTAAACTGAAAATAAAATGTTATCCACTTCGTTGTCTGCCACATTGGTATCTAAATACCCAAACGCGTTTTTATGACGTATAAGAAGTACAATGGTAAATTAGCTTCATATTTTTAATTTTAAATCAGGGCAATTATAACACAATGTTTTTTCTTAAAATACAGATGACTGTTAAATGAATATTAGGATTTCATTTCAGAACGTTTTGGGTAATAAATACTAGCGAGAGCACTTTCCACTTCCTGTAAATTTCCACTTCCTTTCTAGTATTGTTAACCAGCAACATGGTGGGTTGTGATTTATTGTGCAGTTTAATTCTTCTCATCCTTTTAGTTAACTAATATTTGGCATCATTTTTATATCGTGGTAATGCGGATGCAGCTTTTGTGCATAAGATAATTGATTTAGTTTTTAAATTCTATATTATATTTTATTCTTCTTGATGGTTTGCCATTTTGTATTCCGCTGCATTTTTGTGAACTTGGTTTGCAATATTATGTACCGCTGCATATGTGTAGAACTTACGAATTATGATGGGAGCATATTCAGATTCAGTATAGGTAGATGGTAAATGTCATTTGAATTGATTGCAGAGTCTGGTGATTCCCGAGAAGTTTCAGCACATCTTGCGTGTGCTCAACACCAACATTGATGGAAGAAGAAAAATCAGTTTCGCTGTCACAGCCATCAAGGTGTGTATCGGTTATTTTATAGTTGTTATATTTGCATATGACTGAGTGCCAAAAGGTGCGCATGGAATGGGTTGGTTGAAAGTTTTGTCACATTTTTTTGAAAATAAATTTGCTGATGGTGGATTTCGTGAATTGTGTGAATGGAAGAATGGTTGGAGAGATAACTGAGATAAATTCAGACTCAAACTGCCAATAGTTTGAGCGCTGTCGGTCTTTGATGACAAAATCTGGTCGTAAAACCAGCCCTCAAAAACGGACAAGTCGACCCCATGTTCAGCAAACTTGACAGCACAGAACACTGTCACTATAAAACGTTTAATAATTACTGCCAATATGCAGTAAAAACACTAGTACACACGTCATATCAACCTCAAAAGCCACACTTCATAATTTAATGAAAACTGGACAGGTCAATTCCGATGTGTTGCTCGTTGTTTGTGTCGTAAGAGAAACGACAAAACTTTTCGTCTGCTTCGCTCTTATTCTATTTTACACCGAGACGTGAAACTGCGAGATTTGCATAGTCTCAAACCCAGTTTGAACACGGTAATATTTAATTGTAACGGTCGAGCCGATTTACTGAATAATATAGGTTGAACATCACAGTCAGATTTTGGCGTAAGATCTTACGAGCGACTAAATCTACCATATTTTTGGTTTAAAATTAAAATTGAATATTTTCACTTCTAAATCTCGTTAAGTGCATCACGTGACACGTTCTTCCTGTTCAATCGCCATTGTTTTACCACGGGGTTAAGTGAGCGAAGACACGAAAGTTATGTCGTCACTTTTTTCATTTTCTTACGAGAGACACAACCAATATTCGAATCTGACGAGGGACGCAAACTTTTGACATGTTTGTGTAATTTAATACAATAAAGAAGGCTCGTTTATCGTTTTCTTTTGAGAAACAGATGATTAAAGTGTAACTGAAGATTAAAAGTCAACAACGGGACTGAGAAAAGTTTGAAAGATGGTTTTCATCTCCACATGACTTTGTAGCAATATTACGAGCGACATTGAGGGCAAACTTTTGCGGCTTTTCTGGGTACTATTCCAAGTTATTTAGTCTGTTGATCGAGCAATACATGACCCGAAAGGAAAAATATTCGTTTTCAATAAGGTGTAATACAGTAAAGGACATCATTAGCGTCTTCCACTAGATTTTTCACAGGTACATTGTGTAATTCTTATGCGCGACACTTATGACATTGTCTGTTGTATAATGTAGGCCTAAATAAAATTAAAAAATCCTAATATAATGATAATAATAAATAAATATTTGTTTTCTATGCATTCCCTGTGTATGGTTGAGTCATTCAGCATCATAAAACTCTGTCCTGCTTCAGTTGTGAATTTACAGCAAAATCTGAAAAGTTTTGTTTGTGTCGCTCATCAGGTATTACAACACAAAGCACTGCTCACTGCATTGGAAAACAATATTTGAAAGAAAGAAATTCTATGGTACAAAGAGGTGGTCTAGACACACATTTGTCATAATAGTAATCAGTCCTAGTCATTTGATTTATATAGCAAATTCCTTGTTCATGTCGTAATACCTGATGAGCGACATACCGCACATTTTCATGTTCAAAGCCTATTTTCTCAATAATTAGTTTTGTTATTATATTTTAATTTGGCACACACATGACAGACACTGAAAGCAATCTGACAGCACAAAAAGAATGGACAAAATACATGATTGATTTTTAAGGCCCACTGTGTACTTTCTGAGCTCACCTTTTGGCACACAGTCATATATAGCTATAGGGCAACCTTTCTAATATTTTTGGGGAACAGCAATACGATTCACTCACACTGTCATAATCTACCCTTTGATTCATATCAAAATAGAGATGGATTTAAAATATGATTCTCCACTCATTGAGAGTTTGTGAAGTTGTCTCATAATCATATTAAAGTTTTCAAGTTTTTTTGATGTGTGCAGGGTGTGGGACGTCGTTTTGCTACAGTTGTTTGCAAGAAGGCCAACGTAGACATCAGCAAGCGAGCTGGTGAACTTACTGAGGAAGAGGTCAGTTTTATTTTCTTGTTTACAAATTCACAATTTCAACAAAGTTCTTCTATGGAACATATGCATCCAAAGAAAGTAGGGTTAGCATCAAGACCACTGGCATTTTGAAAATGTGATGTATGATCTATTTTGTAAAGTAAGAGTGGTGGTTTATCTAGAGATGTACGAACTCTGTGTATTCCATTTCTTATTTAAAGAGTAACACTCTGGTCGGTATGCGAGTGGCTGATATATTTACACACCTAGCTAACATGGAGCCCACTTGGATGTTCAGGATAACTTGGTTGTCTGGATTGTTAGACTGTGATCATAAAGCAGCAAAGCGGGGACTTGAATTGGGTTCTGTTTTCAGCCACAGGCATGCCTACCCGTACGGAATTTCCATATTTTTTCCAGAAATTTCACAAACTCTGCAAGCGCTACGGAAAATACGGATACTTGTTTCACGGTCCGGAAATACATAAAAACAAAATTAGATAAAATTATCGAACTCGTTGGCCTGTGGGAACCCGGTTTAATGCAGCAATGCGCAGTGGCAGTAGAGACATGTGGCATCGAAGTTTCCGGTTGAGGTACTGAAGTTTGCCGAATCAGTTTTTGCACAGTCGCAGTAAAGATCGGTGCTCGTGAGACAGAATTCAAAACATGGCGTCCAAACGAATGGCTAAGCAAAATGATTGTGAATCTGAATCTTTAAAGAAACCGTGCAATTGGCAGACATTTCTTGCCTCGTATTCGGAAAAGTGTCCTTTCGTTTCATGGCAGCACTTACTCAAAAGTACGATTTGCGCCAACCAGTTTGGCATCTCAGCCGGTGAAATGAATGACATCAAGTGGCACGCGGGAAGACCCATAACATATCAATAATTACGAGGCTTTGGAGAAGAAAAAGAAAATTGTGGCAGCAAATCAATCTATTACTGGATTCTTCGCATAATATCAAAAAGTATGAGCGCAAAAACAATAGGTAGTAAAAGTAAATACGGAAATAGTAATAGTAATGCTGAAATTTGAAAAAGCTAATACGGAAATTTGAAATAGAGGGTAGGCATGCCTGCAGCCTGAGTCTTGAGCTGGTGAAATGGACTCAAATCTGGACATTTCTGAGTAAAAGATATTGACATAAAAAAATCAAGTCTCCGACAACATAATAGTCATCTGGCTCCTGCGGCTAACTCATTGACCAACATCAAAATTCAGGTCAGGGTCTAAATTTGTTTCTGTTGGCAGGTGGAGCGCATGGTGACAGTAATGGCCAACCCTCGTCAGTACAAGATCCCCGACTACTTTCTCAACAGGCAGAAGGACGTCAAGGACGGTCGCTACGGCCAGATGCTGAGTAACCAGCTGGACAACAAGTTGCGTGAGGATCTGGAGCGCCTCAAGAAAATTCGAGCCCACAGGGGTCTCCGTCACTACTGGGGGTCAGTTGCTTACTACACATCTAAATTGCCAAATTTAGCATACTACCAAAAACCCTATTGTACAATCCATGTTACGAAGAAGCAAAACTATTTTAATTCTCGGCAGGGGTGAGATTTAACCCGCCGGGCTAGCTAGGAAGTAAAGTGAGGTAGCCCGCATGGTTTTTAGGCAGCCCGACAATCGCGTATTTACGCCAATGTGTACAGTGCATTAGACCAACTTCTTTATCGAAAATGAGCCAAGATCGATCTTCGCCACCTGAACGTTTCAGCCATGCAGTCTGAAAATGTCTTTTTCTCTTCGATTCATACTCTTTGTGACGCTCTTTCTTCTCCGAACTAGAATTCGCATTCTTTGGCGGGGGTTCGTTGACCCCAGAAATAAAGTTCCACATTTTCGGATCAACAACCGTCACCTGGAAAATACACGTAATTTGTAGCAGTGTCTTTTTCACAAACAAAGCAGACAGCGCGCTTGGCGCAAAAGGGAAGTAGGCAAAGGGAAATAACCCTCGCGTATGCTTCATACTCGTAGCAGACGAACAGTGACCTAAAAACGCTCTCGCTTCGGACCGAGCTTCTAAAAGTCTGCAAGTAATATTATTTTTTTTTAGGTCGCCAGGCTCAACTATAAAGTGAGGTCGCCCGAGCTGGTTTTAAGTCGCCTCGGGCGACAGCTAAATCTCACTCCTGCTCGGGCATGAGAATTTTCCGCCTTCTGGTGGGAAACCGCATTTTTGATGCGCCCTAGGATCTTAATTGAAATCGGTGTAAATCCATTGACAATATGAGAGGTGTGTGGTATACGAGTCCATCGCAGATAGTTTAATTTCATCTGGCGCATTCTCATTTGACCTGAATGTAGTTTGTATGATATTTGCCAAGAAAACCCATAAGATTGCAGCCGGAAAACGCAGAGCAAGTGATTTACTTTTTGTTCCGTAATGGGCCAAAGATTTACGAGATCTTTGTTTTTACGGATAGTTCAGTTTTGAGACCGCGCACCAGTTTGGTCATCAATTATGAAAGATTATAAGGCCCTTGCGGCTCAAAACATGTCAAGCGTGAAAAACAACTGAAATTTTGGCTGGCTTGAGGAGAAAGTGAAGACCCCGATCTGACAGGCAAAGACGAAAAAGAACATACCGTGGAGCTATCTTTTCACGTCGTTAAAATCGACTTGCCTAGTCATGTATGCAGACATGCCTACCCGTACGGAATTTCCGTATTTTTTCCGGAAATTTGAAAAACTCAGCAAGAAAATACGGATATTTGTTTTACGGTACGGAAATTTAAAAAAATGATAAAGAAAAAAAATCGAAATCGTTGGCCTGTGGTAATGCACCGCATGACCTTTTTCCGAAGGTTTAATGCCGCAATGCGCAGTCGCAGTGGAGACCTGTGACATCAAAGTTTCCGGTAGAGGCACCGAAGTTTGCCGAACCCGTTTTTGCACAGTCGCAGTAAAGATCGGTGCTCGTAAGACAGAATTTAAAACATGGCGTTCAAATGAATGGCTAAGCAAAGTGATTGTGAATCTGAATCTTTTAAAAAAAAACGCGCAAGGGGCAGACATTTCTTGCCTCGTATTCGGAAAAGTTTCCTTTCGTTATTCGCGGCAGCACTGACTCAAAAGTACGATTTGTGCCAACCAGTTTGGCATCTCCGCCGGTGATATGAACGACATCAAGCGGCACGCGGAAGGCCCACAGTATATGAAGAATTACGAGGCTTTGGAGAAGAAAAAGTTCATTGTGGCAGCAAATCAATCTATCACTGGATTCTTCGCTTAATATCAAAAAGGATGAGTGCAAAAACAAGGTAGTAAAAGTAAATACGGAAATCGTAATAGTAATGCTGAAATTTGAAAAAGCTAATACGGAAACTTCAAATTGAGGGTAGGCATGTCTGTGTATACTGCGACTTGTTGCGATAAGCTGAGATACGGACCAACGGGAATTTGGATGTTCTAAAACTTTGCAGACCATCTTCATTATCTCCTTGTTTACATCCAAATAACATTTTCTTATCCACAACAAATCTTACATCGGGCACACCCTCGTAAACTTATATAAATTCAATTGCTTCAACTCACGTCATGTCTCAGAATAACCCTTTTGATAGAATATATATAAACAACTCACAAATATTACACAACCAATCACCGTCGCCAGAGGAAAAATAATGATAGTTATATATATATTCACACCTCAATTATGTTCCCATTCGACCGCTTATTGTTTGACAGGGCATTAACTCGGTCTTTGGTCTATCTTGTCGTCTGCCTCACTCCCTGTCTCCCTCTTTCTTCTCCATCTCTCCTCTTCTCCATCTCTCTTCTTCTCCATCTCTCCTCTTCTTTGCTCTTCCTTGTCCTCCTCTCCTTAGTCTTATTCTCTCCTCCTTGTCCTTCCCTTCTTTTCCTCCTTCTCTTTCTTTGTCCTCCTTCCACCTATTTTTGAGGCCCCGCAGCTAAAAGCTTCTGAAGACACAGCTGTGAGAAGTCAGGCACAAAGTACCTCTGGTATAGTCGAGATAAGAATAACTAGATTTTTCAATATGTACATTGAACTGTCATGTGACCAGCTCAACCAATCATAACTTAGCTCTCACGGCAGTTACCAATATGTTCTCCCTAGAAAACTTGCTAACAATAATATAATGTCATTGGACTCGTATAACCATAATAAAGGTCGATGACGCCTTTTATTTTTACAAAGGTTTCCACACTACGCTAATTCAATCGCCAAATAAACAAGATGGCTGACTGCAAAACCAATCAAAATAGTGATGTGCCTATTTTTATTGTGTTGGTTAGTCTGGCTGCAGTTAGGTCATGACAAATGAACTTGCAATCTGATCTTTAAATTAGCCTAACAAAATCAGATAAAATTATGCAACAAATGGTCGCTTCCCTTTTAAAAAAAAAATTTAAAAAAAAAAAAAAAACACTGATCAAGAATGTGTCTTTTTTTGAGCAGAGTGCAGTCCACTACCTTGTGCTCTAGTGTTATGTGGCTGGTAATGTTTTGGAATAATTGTAGTATATCGTGGATGCTGGAAGACCTAAACCAGGCCACTTCCTCTTGACTTGCGTAGATTAACGTCCCCGGACACGTAGCCAGTGATGCACAAGTTGCCCGGACACCGGACATTGACCGCTTGTTTTTTTAAATGTCCGATTAAAACGATGGCGAGTCAGACACGTGTCCGATAGTTTCCGCGTATTTTGCCGAGAGGGCGAAACGTTTATGCAGCGCTAGACGGAAAACCAAACAAGCCCCCGGGACGGTCGTCTACATGCTGAAACGTATATTATATGCCTTATCTCCCTTGTCATCGCCTGCATGGGATTGCTATTTTTATCCCGAGTCACAAAGCAACACAGCGAACCAGCGCCCTTGAAACAAATACAGCTTTGTTTTAGTCAATTGGTGCTCGCGACTTGAGTTTACGTTGGATCTGTGTTGGCGTTGTACTTGTACTTTTGGTAAGCCAAACATTCGATCGAAATTATCGAAAATGTCTGCGAAAAAAAGACTGAAGGCGGATAAAAACCAAATCTCAATAACCGTCTTTTTTGCGGGTAATTCAGTTCCCAGCACATTAAAAGAAGCAGAGCCTACACGATCTGTGGAGAATTCTTCCGATGCCGATGATCGCGAAGCCGAGAAACCGTCAACTTCGAGTCAGCCTACTAGTACTAGTACTCGTGTTGATCGCGTTTTTCAGAAGGCGTGGGTAACATTTGACGATGAAAAAAAACAGGCCATGTTCTGTACGGTATTTAAAAGTTCTGGTGTGGCGAAAAACTCGTATACTCGCGGCTGCATTAACTTTTTTTAAAAAGTGCATTGGAAGATCATTTGACTACAGCTAGTCACAAACTAGCAATCCAAGTGCCCCAAGAGCAACACAATGAAGAGGTTTGTGAGGATCTATTGTTGACAAATCAGGAGGAGGCAATGATCACCACAGCGAGAGCTGTAAACTGGCTAATAAAAGAAAATCTGCCTCTCGCGAAATTTGGCTCTGTTATGCAGCTTTTGAAAGACAGTAACGCAGAAAACATTCAACGTCTTCATATCTCAGAGGGTGTACACTGAAAACGCTTCAAAAGAGTATCTTTACTGGATTGTAAAGAAGTGGGCAAACAAGAGAAGACGCTACATTTTCAAAAATTGAACTTTCACTGTTTCGAAGTGCCTCTTTACTGTTCAGTAATACCAAGTAAACAAGACTTTTTGGCAACAATGCCAGTGTCCTATTACTTTTTTGTATTTAGGACATCATGTCCTATTGGTTTTTTGTGTTCAGGACATCATGTCCTATTAGGGTCTCAAAACATGTGCATCACTGAGTAGCGTATAGGGGACAGTGCCACTTCCTCTGCTGAATGGCAACCTTTTATACTAGCTCTTCCCCTCTAGCTGACAATACTTGTCTAGACTAAACCTTGCACTGTCTGTTTGCACATTTAAACACGTTTGAGTTTTTAATATGAAAGTTGTTCATGGACTGGGGAAAATACTGAATTTGCCTATGATATTCACTGGGAGATGCTAAAAACTGCCTGCCGGATAAATAAAGCCAGCCAGTGGCTAACATTTGTCTGCACGTAAAGATTGTGCCAAACTAGAATGAATGATCATTAAAGTCCAGTGGAAGTCCCCTACCCACCATTGGCGATACAGCAGACGGTGAGAACCATCCCAGAGAACATGGGTAGGAACTTATATCAACACTGAACCACCTGAGCAATCATACTACTAAAATATACCGGGGGTAAAGGGTAACATTTTTCTTTCCCACCATTGGATTCAACCTGGATCATTAGTGTGGTAGTGAGTCAGGGTTCATACAAGACTTGAATACTCTTGAAAACACTGGAAAAATAATTTTCATTTTCAAGACCCTTGAAAATTCTTGAAAATCAGCAAATGTGTCTGTAGTTCTTGAAAGTTCTTGAATTTTGACAGAAGGAAGACAAGAAATTTTCAGTCGCTAATAAAAACAACAACCAAGAAATCACGAACTAATAACAATAAAATTAAATTGGTAAATACTCTTTGTACTTTCGCTTATACCGGAAGTCGGAAGTGGTCCATTCATCAATCCAGGCAACTGCCGGTGTTATTTTCTAAGTCGAAGAATCTTCACGGTTATGAAGTTGGGTTGAAGTTGCAAAGATCAAGATGCCTAGCGGAAAATGACATTTTAATAAGCGATGGCTTGAGCACGAACTCTACAGGTCTTGGCTACAAGAAGATCCAAAGAACAAGCACGGAGTGAAGTGTTCATGTGGGGGGAAATGCTGAAAGCAAGGAGAATTGTCATTCAAGCCGTTTGTGATGTTGGTGGTGCAGAAAATGTAAATGTGTCCAAGGAGATGCTGAGCTACACAGCTCTGCAAGAGCCAAATATCAAGAGTATCTTGATGACCAGAAGAAGCACGAGGAGGTACAAAGAATCTCAAAGAAGAGGAAAGCTGAGGAGGCAGAGCTGTCCGACATGAAAAGCAAGAGGCAGAGACTTTTCGACGATTATAACAGCTTGCAGGAGTCTGCAGACAGACTTGCAAAGGAGGCGGCAGAGAAGATGTCTCTTTTGCTAAAGTTGAATGCACTTAGAAAAAGAGCCAAAGAACTGCAGGCAGAGGCACAGAATCTTGAAAAAGTATTAAAGAGAAAGAAGCAAAGTGAAAAGTCAGTGCCTGTTGACTGATTGAATGAATCATTTATGACAGCCTATGCAAAGATGTGCATCATTAAGATTCTTTGTTTTAAATTGTTAGTTAGTCATAACTATACTAGTCATAAACCACATGTATAAAATAATTAAAATTTCTTTTGATTGAAAAATGTTTTTGTCCCCAAAATGTCATAGTTAAATACTTTCTCTGTTTGTTCACTGCAGATAAAAATAAACAAACAAAAAAACAACAGCCAAAACAGCATGATTTATAACATGAGAACAAGTAATTAATACATAAGATGGATAATAAGTCACTGTATAACTAAAAACAAGCCCGCGAATATATTCTTGAATTTTGAATTTATGGGTCTTGAAAGTACTTGAAAAGTTCTTGAATTTTGCCTTAATTGTTCTGTACGAACCCTGTGAGTGCTCTACCACTGGGCTAAAGAGATAGGGAACAAAACTGTGAAAAGTGGGAGGGATAAATGAGAAGAGAAATGTGTTAAGTTGTCCACTTGATTTAGAAGAAAAAGCAAATCCATTTGGAGAACAGGCTTAGTTACTTGGTTTTGTTGTGCGGATGTTTTGAACTAGCATACTCAGCTCAGAAATAAAAACGAGTACTCAACTCACTATTATGCCTGTGTGTTGACTTTACCACAGACCACAAGTGTAATAAAATGCTGTTATGTTTTGTGTTTATTTTACTACTTCCTGTGTTTCAGCCTGCGTGTGCGAGGTCAGCATACCAAAACAACTGGACGCAGAGGTCGCACTGTGGGTGTAGCCAAGAAGAAGTAAATGATACAGTCGAAATAAAACAGGTCCAACAATGTACATCCTTGTTTTGACTTGAATTTTTTGTGTTTTGTGTGTCTCTTTTCCCACCTGGGGATGTCGGGGGTTTCTGTAATCTCCACTTTCTGGAAATTTATTGCTTTAAATTCCCACCGTCGCTGTCTTTGTTCTTTCTCATTCCTACTGTTCTATCAATCTACTATACTACCTTTTTCGGTAGACAAGTCACCTATTTTTTTAATTTAAAACTCTTCCAAAACTCAATTATGTATGAGGTGTGTTGGGGATATTGAACACTTCTCTGCCTAATGCCATTGGTCACTATGGCTTTCTATATTATTTAGCTATGTAGTCATTTCATTTGTATGGGTTTTGTTGATATTTTATGTTTAGATAGGTTTATTTGGTGTTTTGTGCATGTGGTAAGTCCAGTAGGAATGAGAAAGAACAAAGACAGCGACGGTGCAGTCCACTGGACCCTATGAACAATGAATAACTAACTCTTCCACTACTTGCTGTTTGATCACCATAATTATGCAATTTACATTAAACAGGTTACGGACACTATTACTGACACTGGCTGCATGTCGGAGATCTATCAAGCATAGGTTGCATAAAACTTAAAAGCGTTTGCGTTACACGTCCTCTGACACACAGATAGGAGTCGGAGTAATCATGGGGTCGGCTGTCTATATAATCTTACAAGCAGCCCAATGGTGGCAAGTGTCTGTTGGAATCTTGTTTTAAGCCCAGTGAAATACTAGAGTAGAACTTGTGTGATACTATCATACGCACATCACATTGGAAGTTAACAAAAACGATAAACATTCCACTTGTTTAGCATGGATGTATTCTTCTCTCAATATCACATAAAAAGAATGACATGCTATAATGATGATAAAACACTGAAACCGTCACACAGCACCTCTGCCACATTCTAGGTTTATATTTTGGAATTACTATTAATTAAAATAAATGCAGTCCTAGGAGCAAAAATGCATGCTATCAACTAACAGAAGACTTGAGCCTTTGCACTGTTGGGTTCTTTTCTTCATCTTTGGTTTTTCCACTTCAAAAGTTTTTATCTAACCGGCACACCTACCCCCAAGGGGGTGCCTGGTTTTTTGTAGAAATAAATTGATGCTTTAAATTCGGACTGTTGCTGTCTTTCTGCTTTGTTCTTTCTCGTTCCTACTCTGTTCTATCAATCTTCTTCGCTAGACAGTTCACTTGCCTTTTCTTTTTTTTTTAAATTCCTCATTTCACATTTGTATATGGAGTATGTTGGGGATATTGGATGCTTTCTACCAAATGGTCACTAGGGCTTTCTATGGTATAATTTAGCAATGTAGGCATTGTATATGCATGTGTTTTTTCAATATTTTATAATAATGTTTATATTCCTTTTTGTTTGTGGTAACGGTGGTTTGAAGAGAGTAAATACAGCAAAGTGCACTAGGCTGAAGTTCGACCTGGACAAACTGCAAGACCCGGAGGTGGCAAAAATATTTCAGGCCACAATTGGAGGGAAATTTGCACCACTGCTTATTTTGGGGGCAGGCGAAGTAGATGTCAACACCATGACCCAAACCTTTCAACTCAGCTGTAACAGATGCCGCCACTGAGATCCTTGGCAAGCACCGACCAAAGAAGAAGCCGTGGATCACACCTGAACTTTTGGATCTGTGTGATAAACGAAGAGAGTTAAAAAAGAAAAAGAACACCTCACAGGGAGCTGATGTCTATCGAAAAATCAACAATGACATCCGAAAAGGCATGCGCACAGCAAAGGAGAACTGGATAGAAGATCAATGCCAGGAAATAGAGAACAATCTGAACAAGAACAACAGCAAGAAGGCCTACCAGACTGTGAAGCGGCTGACAAGTGTTAAACAGCCCAAAGTCTCCACTATCCAAAGCAAGTCTGGCATTTGCCTTACAGAAGAACAAGAAGTCTTTGGACAGAGTACTGCTCTGACCTTTACAACCATACACCAAATGGAGACCCATCAGTTCTAGCATGTCCCGAGAGCAGAGAAGAAGAAGAAATCCTCCCAATTCTCCGGGAAGAAGTTGAGGCAGCAGTGCAATCGCTGAAGAAAGGGAAGTCAGCGGGAGTGGACAACATACCAGCGGAACTGCTACAAGCAGGAGGAGAAGCGATGACTGATGCTCTCACCATTATCTGTAACAAGATCTGGCAGAATGGGGAATGGCCTACACCATGGACCCAGTCGCTTGTCATCACTCTTCCCAAAAAAGGTAACCTTCAGGAGTGTGAAAATTACCGCACCATCAGCCTCATCAGCCATCCCAGCAAGGTCCTCCTGAAAATAATACTCAACAGGTTGAAACCACAAGCTGAACAAATCATAGCTGAAGAACAAGCAGGATTCATGGCAGGGCGAAGTACCACTGAACAGATTTTCAACCTCAGAATAATCTGTGAGAAATACCTACAGCACCAACAACATCTATATCATGTGTTCATAGACTTCAAGAAGGCATTTGACCGAGTCTATGGGCAACCATGAAAGTGTACAACATCAGCCCTAAAATTATAGACGTCATCAAAAGCCTGTATGACAAGGCTACCAGTGCAGTCCTCCAATACAGCGTCATCGGGAACTGGTTCAGAACAACAATCGGTGTGCATCAAGGATGCCTACTCTCTCCAACACTCTTCAACATCTTCCTAGAGCGCATCATGTCAGATGCTCTTGCAGATCACGAAGGCACAGTCAGCATAGGGGGCAGGGCAATCTCCAATCTTCGTTTTGCGGATGATGTTGATGGATTGGCTGGAGAGGAACAAGAACTTGAACAGCTTGTACAGAGGCTTGACACCACCTCCAGAGCTTATGGAATGGAAATAAGTGCAGAGAAGACCAAAATGATGACCAACAACACCAATGGCATCAACACGGACATCAAAGTACAAGGCCAATCCCTCAACACAGTGCACAGCTTCAAATATTTAGGAGCCATTGTGTCAGACAATGGGTCTCGACAGGAAGTCCTCTCCAGGATCGCACAAACAACTGCTGCCCTGACAAGGTTGAAGCCCATTTGGAAAGACAGAACCATCAGTCTACATTCCAAAGTAAGACTGCTACGCTCCCTTGTCATCTCCATCTTCCTATACGCTTGCGAAACATGGATCCTCACAGCAGATCTCCAACGAAGAATACAAAGCATGGAGATGAGGTGCTACAGAAGACTTCTGTGCATTTCCTATACCCAACACATCACCAACGACGAAGTCCGACAGACCATCACACAAGCCATTGGACAACACGATGACCTGCTCACAGTGGTGAAGAAACGGAAACTCCGATGGTATGGCCACGTCACCAGATCATCAGGCCTTGCAAAGACCATTCTGCAAGGCACAGTGCAATGAGGTAGAAGAAGGGGGAGACCGAAAAAGAGGTGGGAGGACAACATTCGGGAATGGACTGGTTTGACACTGAGCGAAGCCATGAGGGCTGCTGAGGACAGAGAAAGATGGAGTATGCTGGTTAAACGATCATCTGTGGTGCCCCTACGACCTTCGGGTTATGGGACAGGATAGGAACGGTGGTTTGATAAATTAGAATAAAGCCTGAGGGTCCCCTGCATGGGATTGCCTTTATTGTAAAGTGCCCCAGTGTTGCCATTAGTTTTGCTTCAGCTATACGGAACAGGAGTCGTTTTTGAACCAAGTTGTGGTCCTGTTTCAGCTCTTTTCAGTCCACTGGACCCTACAAACAATAACTAACCAACCAGCGCACCTAGTTTTTAAAAAAAAAGACTTTAAAGATCTAAAACATCAATTACATAACTATTTGTCGCAAACATTATCAACATATTGGGACGATCGATGCTGAACACTTGTAAAGCAGTTTCTCCAGGCCACGGTAGAATGCTCCATGCGCTCAGGGGTGGACAAAGGAGGTTTCAGACAACGCACACTCCTACAAACATATGCTGACTTGCAAAGTACATGTATTGCACACTGTCGTTCAAAGATATGGCCATCCACACGCACACAGAATCAATGTTAATTTTTTCACATACATATCATTATTTTGTCCTTCAGCATTAGGTGGACAACTGTGCAGCACACTCTGCATGTGAATATTAAAAGGTAATGTCAATTCTTTGAAGTTTTTTTTTAATGCTATCTAACCTTACTAATGGCTGGACTATTATAACCCTTTCTTCGCTGGCTAATATCACAGACATTCCTAGTTCCAGCTGGGAACCAGAAATATAGACAGTGTTTGCATGCCTACACACAAAACAACTTTAAAATATAATTGTTAAAACGATGCTCATATTGGATTGCATTACTGAGGTAAACGAATACATTGTGCTTGAACAGATCACTGTGATGATGTAGGTATTGTTTTTTAAAGTCTTAATCACTTAATTTGTGAACAGAGGCTAAATAAATGGAATGATATTTGTTAAAAATGTGTGTGTTGTTAAGAAGTGTCAAATAGAGTAGTGTTCTTCTGCAAGCTGCTTACTTCACAGTAATCATATATATACTGTATATATAAAAGAAAAAAAATTTGTGTGTGTGCATGTCATTCTTTTAGGCAAATTTTATATTTTGTATGTTTGTGCAGCTGAAAGGTGAATTTCTATTAACATTTGATAGATGAATAAAGTCTTAGTCTATATATAAACATTACATGTATGCATTTATGTGTGTGTGAATTTTATAATTTTGTACTTGTGGTTGAATGCATTCATGAACCGTTTGGAAAATGAACAGTAAGATGACCATTTCATTTATAAAATACAATATTTTATTTTGTAAAGTGCACTTGCACACATACATACCAGAGTGTTCATCTGATATGCGCTGCACGCAATTTTTCCTTTACATGCTCGAAGACAAACAAATCAAGTTGCTTGCATGCTTAATTGAGATCTTTTAGCTCGGTAATACAGATTATATTCTATAGTAATTTAATAGTCGCACATATTTCCGCTTTCTTTAGACAATTAAATTTGAGTCCAATATTTCCGGTTCCGTTTACTTCCGGTCTATTTCACACGTGAGAAATGATAGGGACTTGATTTCGTACTCCGCAGGATCTGGATTTCCGTCTATGGTGGTGTAAATTAACACTTATCGTCTCTGCCAAAGGCACAGGTCCAGAGCACTTACTCTCATTACATCATACTCTTAATAAGTAGTAATGTCTCTTCTTTCGTCTTTGTAAATTTCAACATTTATTCATTGTAGGCCTATCTTCATATAATCGTGGTGTTGAAATTTACAAAACGAATGAAGAAACTTCCGAGCTTGTGTCATACTACATAGGCTGGAAGTGGACAGGTTTAAAGCCCAGATTAGAATCTGCTCACAGAATAAAACATTGAAAGTGAAAACTATTTTATTCTCCTCAGAGTGACTTTGTTTCAGTAAACATTACATTCTTCATATTAATATCAGCTTATGTTTACCGAGCATTTGTTTTGGATCATTGATCATTCAGTGGATGGATTATGCTCGGGCATCATCAACCATTGTTAGCCAATCCTTCAGCAAAACGGTGGCTGATCATTTTTTATTTCATTTTGTGGCAGAAATGTTTGGCAGCTACTCTTGGTCGTTTAACACTTAAGTACCATACTAACACAGTAACAGTGGTATTAACACGAACTCCTGAAAGTATCACAGTTGTAGTTGGACAGAACCTTTACTACTTTTACTAATATCAAAACTCAATAGTCAACAGAAAAAAGGAGAAGAGTATGGCAAGGGATGATGAAAGCTTCCTTTAGCCAAGTAATTATTTTAACTGATGTAATCAGAAAATAATCAATTATTCATTGCTTGTATTATATACAATATTAAAGTTTGCAAACTTGTATAGTTTTGCTTCTTCCAGCGAGCTACAATGGATGTGGACGCCGCAAGGAAGCAACTGACGAAACTTATGGAAGAATTTAACATGTGAGTTAAAAGTTATAAATAAATTACAAAGTGACTTACTCATAGTCATAGTCCCAAAAAATTTACAGATTTTTAAAAAAAATTTTAAAATCGCCTCTTTTTCTCCCCACTCAAATTTGCACATCGATTTAAACAGAAAAATCGTGCAAGGGAGGCAAGAATTCAGTAATAGACCTTTCCCAGATTGTGGTGGAAAACAGCGTTACCTCCCTCTAATTGTCGTTTGTTCTACAACGCTAGAATTGTGCATTAACGTCATCACTTTCTTTGTCACCACTTTGTCCTGTAGCATCCCCTTTCATGTTAGAAGCCCACTCTCTTTGAAACAACGGCATTATGTGGTTTTAGGCCCAATTTGTAGGGAAATACTCAAATAGAGCAAACAGTAATTGGTAAAATTGGTAATAGTAGAAATTTACTATTACTAATGGTTTAGTTTGTGTACCAGTTTGGCTTGGGCATAAAAGCAGATATTGCCGAAACAACAGTAGGGCAAAAGAAAAGTCTGTTTACTGTATACAGACCAACCCTAATTTTTGGGCCAAACCCTAAACTTTTGGGAGAGATCGTCTTGAAAAAAAAGAAGAAAAAAGCCAAGAAATGGACTTGGTGAAACATCATGAGTGAAAAAGGTTTAGAAAAAAACACACACACAAAAAAACGCCTACCTGCCAACCCTTTTTGTTTCTTTATGTTACCATAAACATACTTTTTTCTTTCCTAGTCATTGCCAGACAAAAAAACGTTGCAAGAATACTCTAAAATGAAAATATAAAGTGTACTTAAGAGGTTTTTCCACCTTAGTTTCGTATACTATGTTGAGTCTACACACTGCGCCTTCCAAAATCAGGTTCGTCAGTATGAAAGCGTTTTGCGCTGGCACCACGCAATAGCATAGCAAAGTATACAAAGACATAGCAGTGGTAAAGATTACCACCCTGTGTTGATTTACTTTATAAATTTTAGTTTCACAGAAACGTACAGAAAGAATCTCTTGACAGGGTTTGGGTTTTCTAACCTTAACCATAAACCGAACATCATGTCTGTGACTTTATTTTTGATGGAGAGCTGACCTTAACTGTTAACATGCACACCGCAGAATCTCAACATGTAATTTTAGCAGTTTGTTGTTTATTTATGTTATTTATATATTATAATATTTGTATTAATTTCTTACACCAGTCCTCCACTAGGGCGTCAGAAGCGAGCATCATCGTTCGCTCATTTAGATGCACAAGTGTTCCATAGATACATACCGGAGAGCCAGGACCAACGCCACAAACGCATTGCTGATGAGGTGACTCCACCATTTTTTGCTGAATTAGAATTAAGATTTGACTTTTTGTTTTTGTTTTTTTTGCATTTAATTTAGTTATTATAATTTCTAGGCTTGGAAATGTTTATCATATCATGACATCAATTGCTTCCCCTCTTTTCCAGAAGTTTGTATTTTAGTTTCAATTTTAAAGTTTCCAACCGAGTGACTGATGGAATAACGTGCCCTAATGTAAGATTTCAGAGAAAATAAGTCTGTGATTGGGCTTTGCTTTAAAGGGGTAATTCAATACTATTATTACTAAGAACAATAATAATGGTAGTGATAATAATGATAATAATACAGAATACTGCACATTCTCTTCAATCAAACTGATATCACTAATAATGTAGACAACTGAAATTCATAAAGAAATCAGTTTTTATTTTTGACATTTACTGATTTAGATTGACTTCATCTAAAGTCATTATAAATATAATTGTTAATGTTAGCTTTAAAGGGAGAAAGGAAGCAACACGAATTGCCTCGTACCTAAGTCTAGGTAGTCAAAAGCCATTTAAAAAAAATGATTTCCTCATCACAAAACTGACATAGATTTAAAGAGCTTTTCATTCTGAACACAGTGGTATATTTTTTTTCCCCATAGGACAAATAGGTAAAAAGTTATTAATGTTTGAAAATGCCGAATGTTGGTGTTTTTTTGGCAACGTTTTGGAATTGAAGAATTTGACAACTTTGGAGTCTCAAAGTGAAGCCAATATTGATACCAGAAAGCTGATTTTTGACAGGTAACCCCTTCATATGTTATACTCCAAGCCCAATTTTCTTCAGGCCTATCCCATGTAATGTTCAGCCGTTTTGGTGCTTCAAAGTTGGGAAATCATCAAATTCGCAGTGCGTGCCGGCAAAGTATAGGCCTACTGGTGTGCTACTACGCTCAGCACTCGTGTCGCTGAATAGGCCTACGAGTTGGCCCATGGCCGGAAGAAAACCCGAACACCGTTTGGGTAGACTTTTCTACGGCAAAGCGCTCCGCGATACAGTAATGCACAAATTAATAAATACCCTAGTTTTATAAAGGAAAGTCTGCTCTTTATTTCTTGCTAAGTTTTAAACTTCTAGTTAAAATCAAACTTACATCAAAACCGCTTTATCCACTTTGTTCGGCTCGTAACAAAACGTTTACACACGAGATACTGATATGTAAATGAAGCTAAGTATCCGAACTTCTCATTGGTTCTTATTTTTAGGCCATCCAATGAAGTATCGCAAAGCGCTTGACGTTTGAAACGAGTCACCTCTCAGCAAACGACGGTGACATTTTTTTCGCAGCGGCATTCAGCGTTCGGATAGGGGCGTATTCAAAAGCTGTTTTCTCGGAATCTTTCGCATAAACATGCATTAAAAACAACACAGATGTAAAGATAAAGCTTTCAATTTTTATTTGAATACAGCCACTGTTTGTTTTGATGCAGTTTTACATTAATAATAAGTGTTGAAAGTGAAGTGAAAACTGAGTCAAAAGTGCCGAGCGGACAAGAGCCAATGAAGGGCTTGGAGTACCTACTAAGTCCACTGTCATCCCTTTACTTTAGGTGAAATTTTTGTATGCGGTGACACCCTGTGTGTATTTTGTTGTTGTGTCCTGACTTTAATTGAATTAGTTTGGCTTTCTTTATTGTGTGGTATAACCCCAGTTGTTATGGTTTGTGCAACACTGAATTAAAATAATCAGTGCTACGAGGTAAAGACAATTTTTGGAATGCAAGTAAGGAAACTTGCCTGGAATCAGACAAGCATGCAAAGTCATGGACTTTTAACATTGGTTTTCCAGTCCTGGAAACAGGAAAGTCCTGGACATTTTAATAAAATTATTTATAATCATTATTATTATTTATATCATTTTTTTTTTTTAATGTGATAGTTTGTTTTCTGTAATTCATGACCAATTCAATTGGTATGAAGAGTCAGCAAAGGAGAAGGAAGACCTTAAAATTCAAAAGGCCATCAATGCCAAACTCAAATAAATTAACCCGTACATTAATTATAAAACTAAAAGCAAACAAATAAAATGATTGCCATTGAGGTCTTTGTAGAATGTTTTTGTGTGTGTTCAGCAGTTGTCCTGTCCACAAAAAATATAATTAGCCACGGAAAAGTCATGTAAATCAAGACTCATAACTCTGTATGAACCCTGTGAGTCGGCCGGTTGCTTTGGTACAATAGAGGTTGCTGGCAGACTTTGCCAGTTGTTTTTTGTAAACAGAGATAACGTTGACGTATTACAGAGCAAAAGTCAAAATAACACATCTTAGCGGTGGCTTTGAGCAAGGAAAGCTCACTGACACTGTATTAGTTTTTAATGCAATAACAATGCCACTTTTAGGGTAAACTCAAGTTCCCGAAAACTAAACACATCCTTCGAACTGGGAAATTATGAAGTGGTGCAATGTGTTCCATATCTGTGTATGACCGCTAGGAATGCAATATTTATGTTATTGTTGTTGCTGTCCCTGTGCAGGCGTTGGCCAAGGCAGACTTTGATGGTGTGCCACTGGCTACCAAGTCAAGACGGCTGAAAAAGAAGCAGGCAAAAGTGAGTCACTTTGCAGTGAATATTATTCTGCTCACAATATTTATTAGGTTAATATTTTTTTCCTTATAAATATTTGCAAGTACTCTAGTGAACATTCGGCCCCAGAACAGAGAAGAAGAAGAAATTCTCCCAAATCTACGAGAAGTAGAGGCAGCAGTGCAATCGCTGAAGAAGGGGAAGTCAGCGGGAGTGGACGACATACCAACAGAATTGCTTCAAGCAGGAGGAGAAGCGAAGATTGATGCTCTAACCATTACCTGTAACAAGATCTGGCAGAATGGCGAGTGGCTTACACCCTGGATCCACTAACATTGCTCCAGAGCAACTCCCTGATGAATTTGCGAACTTTTTTATCACCAAGGTGCAAGCTATCAGGGAGGAGTTAGACAGCGTGACCCCTACACCTTCCTCACCGTTCACTGAGGACGTTGAACAGACGGCGTCCTTTAGTGGATTCAGGCCTGTGACCGAGGATGAGGTTTGGAGCGTCATCACCAGGTCAACTCCCAAGTCGTGCGCCCTGGACCCCATCCCCGTCCCACTGCTTGTGGAATGCCTTGATGTCCTCCTCCCTGCACTCACCTTCATTGTCAACTCTTCCCTCCTCTCTGGCACTTTCCCTTCCATCTTCAGTCAATAGTCCTCCTACTCCTCAAAAAACCCTCACTCGACCCTAACACGCTAAAAACTATCGCCACGTCAGTAACCTCTCTTTCCTCCCCAAAATCACAGAAAAAAATTGTTCTTTCTCAACTTTCTGACTATCTTCATTATTACAACCTCTTTCCTTCTACTCAGTCTGCCTACCGCCCAGGTCACAGCACCAAAACTGCGCTTGTCCGAGTCATGACCGACCTCCTGCGCGCGATGGATGGTGGCAAACTCTCCCTTCTCACTCTCCTTGATCTTTCGGCTGCTTTCGACACCATTGACCATCAAATTCTCCTGGATCGTCTTCAGCTTTCAGGCTCAGCTCTTAACTGGTTTCAGTCTTATCTGTCTGACAGAACTCAAACAGTCTCTACTTCCAAACGCTGTTCTAGACCTTCAGCTCTTTCTCTTGGGGTTCCACAAGGATCGGTCCTCGGACCGGTTCTCTTCATCCTTTACACCAAACCTCTATCATCTCTCATCAGCCACCACTCAGTTTCCAGTCAGTCATTTGCTGACGAAACTCAAATCTGTGACTCTTGTCTCCCTGATCAGCTCGAAGCCACTGTCCTTCGTGTGCTGGATTGTGTTGACGACGTCAGGAGTTGGATTACGTGCAACAAACTTAAACTGAATGATGACAAAACTGAAATCCTTCTCATCCACCCCCAAAACAAACCTCTTCCTCCATCTGCTCCTTCTGTTATATCTCTATCGGCAACTCTGACATCACACTCTCCACCTCGGCCAGAAACCTAGGAGTCACCTTCACAGACACCCTCTCCATGGACATCACGAATATTTGCAGATCTGCATACATTGAACTTAGAAACATCAGTACCATCAGACATCTCCTCTCCTGTGACGCCACCAAAACTCTTGTCTGTTTACTCATTCTTTCAAAATTTGATTATTGCTAAACTCTTCTAGCAGGTATCCCTCAGCACCTCACAGACAAACTTCAGAAGGTACAGAATGCAGCGTGCAGACTCATTTTCAAAGCAAAAAAGCGTGATCACATACAACCACTCATGGTAAAACTCCTGGCTCCCAATATCCTTCCGCATCAAGCACAAGACTTCCAACCTCTGCTTCAACTCGTTCACTGACCCTCACTTCCCTGTCTATCTCTCTGAACTCTTGCTTCCATACACTCCCTCCAGACGTTTACGCTCCTCCTTTGACAGAAGAATCCTCTCCATCCCACGCACTAGAACCAAAACCTTCGGTGACCGCTCTTTCTCCTTCCACGCGCCTACATTTTGGAACCAGCTCCCCTCCCACATCCGTCATTGTGAAACCTGTTCAAGTGTGCTTATGACCTGTGACGTTCTCGCCTTGCCTCGTTCTCGGCCCGGGTGTTGTATCCTAACTGTCTATGTGACATTTATAAATTGTGTTAATTATCTTTCTGACAGAAAGCGGAAAGTGATCATGTAGAGCCAATCGTTTCATTACTCTTGTTTAAACTTGTTAATTGGACTTTGTTAATTCACGTATTATAGTTAGACTTGTGTTGTATGCGTGCTGTGTGAGTGTATGTGCGCACGCGTGTGTACTACTGTGTTAGTCAAATTAATTATATATGTGTCTTAATTTACTTTTTACGTCATTATCTGATTGATTTTAGTCGCATTTATAGTTCTTTAAAGGTTTTAAAAGTAAATTGTTAAGCGCTTAGAGCTAGATTAATAGGTAAGCGCTATATAAAAAGGCCTGTAATAAATAAATAATCCAGTCATCACTCTTCCTTCAGGAGTGTAAAAATTACAGCACCATCAGCCAGCTCAGCATGGTCCTCCTGAAAATAATACTCAACAGGTTGAAACCCCAAACTGAACAATTCATAGCTGAAGAACCAGCAGGATTCAGGGCAGGGCGAAATACCACAGAACAGATTTTCAACCTCAGAATATTCTGCGAGAAATATCCAATAATATCTATATCATGTGTTTGTAGACTTCAAGAAAGCCTTTTTACCGATTTTGGCATGCAGCTCTGTGGGCAACCATGAGAGTATACAACATCAGCCCTAACATTATTGAAGTCATCAAAAGCCTGTATGACAAGGGTACCAGTGCAGTCCTCCACAACAGCGCCATCGGAAATTGGTTCAGAACAACCATCGGCATGCGTCAAGGATTCCTACTCTCTCCAACTCTCTTTAACATCTTCCTGGAGCGCATCATATCGGATGCCCTTGCAGAGCATGAAGGCACAGTCAGGATAGGGGGTAGAGCAATCTCCAACCTCCGTTTTGCGGATGACATTGATGAGAGAGAAAAACAAGAACTTGAAAAGCTGGTACAGAGGCTTGACACCACCTCCTGAGCCTATGGAATGGAAATAAGTGCAGAGAAGACCAAAATGATGACCAACTACACCAATGGCATCAACACGAACATCAAAGTTCAAGGCCAATCTCTCAACATGGTGCAAAGCTTCAAATATTTAGGAAGCATTGTATCAGACATGGACCCTCAAAGCAGACCTACAATGAAGAATACAAAGCATAGTGATGAGGTGCTACAGAAGACTTTTGGGAATTTCCTATATTCATTACCAACGACGAAGTCCGACAGACCATTGGACAACATGATGACATGCTCACCGTGGTGAAGAAACTAAAACTCCGATGGTATGGCCACGTCACCAGACCATCAGTCTTTGCAAAGACCATCCTACAAGGCATGGTGCTAGGAGGCAGAAGAAGAGAGAGACAGAAAAAGAGGTGGAAGGACAACATTCGAGAATGGACTGGCTTGACACTGAGCAAAGCCATGAGGGTCGCTGAGGACGGAGAAAAGTAGAGTACGCTGGTTAAACGATCATCTGTGGTGCCCCAACCACTTTTGAGTTCCGGAATAGGATAGGTAATTATCCTAATCCTCACTGCATAATTTGATAAAAATTGTCCTAATTCTTGTTGTGTGTAATAATTTGGATAAGGGATAGTTCTTACATAGTGTACTTACAAGGTCAAAGAGCTTCTCATGATGCCGGCCACTAATATCCAGCATGCACACAATAGTTCGATGAAGTCAGGATTCAAACCCATGTTTCCCAAGAGAAACACAAGGCGTTTGCCCTGACCACTGAGCTATCCATGCGGTCAGTAAATCATAATAATTATTGGTGCAGAAGACAGAGAAGAGAAAAGCCAAACAAATGGTATACAATGTTCCAAATGTTGGCCTTTGTTATATCAAAGGCTTCCTCAGGATACATAGTTACAGCATAAAAATCCCTTATTCTAATTGTTTGCAATAATTGTAAATAAATTAACCTAATTTTCATGTTGTTTGCAATGATTAGAATAAATTACCTTAATTTGTATGGTGGTGTTTGCAATAATTATAATAAATTACCCTAATTTTCATGGTATTGTTTGCAATAATTGTAATAAATTATCCTAATTTTCATGTTGTTTGCAATAATTAGAGTAAATTACCCTAATTTTCATGGTGTTGTTTGCAATAATTGTAATAAATTACCTTAATTTTCATGGTGTTGTTTGCAGATGGAGAAGAGTCAGTGGAAGTGGGGTAAGGGAGGATGGGGTGATCTAAAAATGAAAGAGAAGACAGACGATGACAAGCAGACGCTGGAGATCATGAGCATGAGAGGCAGCCTTAACCCTCAGCAACACTACAAGCATGCCGACATCAAGACTCCAAAATTCTTCCAGGTAAGATGGATATATGTATGTGTTGTTGTTTTTTTTAAATAGCTAAATTTGTGGACCAATGAAGGTCCCCTGCAGTGAATTCACTTACAGCATTATAAATGCTTGCATGTCAAGACCCCTATGCTATCACGACCCCCAGGACGTCAAGACCTCCAAAGTCTTCCAGGTAATATGGATACATATTTTTGTTTAATACCTGAATGTGTCGACAAAGGAAGGTCCCCTGCAGCTGACCCACTTGTAGAATTATGAATAGTTTCATTTGAAGATCCCCGAGGTCTTCCAAGCTAGGTAAGTGTCTCCAACTGGCTTCAGTTTAGTTGACATCATAGTTTGCCTTTATTTCTCAATCGCTGTTGCCCGCAAAACTTGATTTTTTTAATTTGTTACCTAATCGTTCATAAGATATTTTTTTCTATGTGTGTACATGTTGGTGGCAGTTAATTTTCAGTTCAAGAAAACATGAGTCTGTTAAAAAAGGATAGGTGTTGGCAGTTGTGAGTCTCTTCTCTCTCTCTCTCTCTCTCTCTCTCTCTCTCTCTCTCTCTCTCTCTCTCTCTCTCTCTCCTTCTCTCTCTCTCTCTCTCTCTCTCTCTCTCTCTCTCTCTCTCTCTCTCTCTCTCTCTCTAAAAACTGTGTGCAGGTTTGTTGAACTTGGAATCATCGTTATCATTCTCTTTATCATCATCATCATCATTATTACAGCTATTTTTATCCGAAAATTTGTATTGCTCTTTGTTTGAGATTGGCACCATGCTGGACAGTGCAGTGGACCGATACGACCGGCTGCCCAAAAAGAAAAAGAAGAAAACTTTGCTGGACGAACTGATGGCGAACGAAGACTTCAAAAGGTTGGTAGATGCTGCATCATGTTTATTTAGCTCCGTCTGAGAATATCTTCATCCATTTACATGTAGCAAAAAGCTCTTTTAAGGTCTTCACAGTTGTGAAACATGAAACAAAACATTTCACAAGACCTAAAAATGAGACGCAACAACATGAAGCAAAATATGTTATGTCTCGGGATACAAAAACATGAAACCTACTTGTTTTTTTGTGTGAACATGTTGGAAACTCCCTGAATTAAAACTTCAAGATCTTTGAATGTGTTTTGAAACATGGGGATTGGAGTTTGGGATTTGAATTTTGGAGGTCCTTTTCAAACCGTTTTTCAGAAAATGTTGCACGTCCATTCTTGATGTAGAAAAAAAGGAAGTTAAAACTCAATCCCCACAAAGACTTGCCTTTGAAATTTACATTATCACATGCCTTGCACTTGATGTGTTTTTATGATTTTCTTCTCTTCCTACAGGCAAACGAAGAAGAAATATCTGGAAGTGATTGCCCAGAAGTCCAGGAAAGGGGCGGTGTACCAGGGCAAGGCGCCCCACAAAATCAAGTTGAAGAAAAAGAAGGCAGCAAAATAAAACATCTTAAGGGGAGGTGTTGTGGGTTGACCTTTGGCCATGTATGCAGATTGTGGGTGTGTGTGTGAAGATAAAGCAAAAGAAACTTGCAAAAATTAAAACGCTTGTTTGTAACGGACCTTTATTGTATGCAGCTAGTTGTTGCTTGTGTGTATGTATGGGTCAGAAGGAAAGTCAGCCAAATAAAAATCTAGGAACAATTACATGGATGTCATTTGTTGAAGTTTATTCATATGTAGTTGGTTTGTGTGTGTGAGTGTAGAGATGGGTAAGGAAAAGAAGTCAGCAAAATAAAAATTTGGGAACAATTATGTGGGTGTCATTTGTTGAAGTTGAGTCATGTGCTGTTGGTTGTTGCTTACCTGTAAGTGCATGTGTGGAAAAGAAAGAAAAAAAAAGTGTGCAAAAATAAAATTCTCAAGAAAATTGAGTCATGTGCCATTGGTTGTTGCTGGAGGAGGGGGTGGGGGGGGGGGGTGTGTGGAATCAAAAGTCAGCTCGGCTAAATACCAATCTAGGAACATTTATGTATAGACACTGTATGTGGAAGTTTGGTCAAGAAACTTTATTTTCCAAAATTAATTAAATAGATATTGAAGCAAACCTTTAGAAAAAGCATTGATGAACATGTTAAAATTTGCATACACTTAAAGGATTTAAAAGTCACACCATAAGAACTAACATAGTCACATGCAAACTTAAAGGAAGGGGCAGAGACTACGAATACAGTAGTACAATAACAATACAATGCTCACTTAAATTTACGGCACTAAAGCTCTGTAAAAGCCACCAAGGAAGTTTTCAAATAGGAATGGTCGTGTAACGATGACTGGTGTGTTTTTGGTCTCCCACGTACATGCATTTATTTTCCTCCGTTCTCTCTCTCTCTCTCTCTCTCTCTCTCTCTCTCTCTCTCTCTCTCTCTCTCTCCCTCTCTCACATACACACAGTTTAACACACGCATATGCACAGACCTTGCCTCCATTCACCCCGTCTTCCTACCTCTGTAGGAAGCTCATTATGTGTTCAAATGTTGACAGTCCGTTCCTATATGTAGCAGAACCAAATGACTGTAAACCAACAATAGTACACTACACAACTGACGGTAAACACTACTAATAGACCCTAACACTTCGCAGTGACAATGTACAATGGTCCAACACTCCCAAGACTAGGACAACAAATGATACAGAAATAACAAGAAGAAGAAAAAATATATATATAAATAACAATACTTTTTTTTTTTAAACAAAAAAGGTCTACAAAATGCTCATAGGCTATCATGCGAACTCAAAGCGTGGCGATCTGAAGAAATACAGCATACTCCACCGGCCTGATGGAATGTTCTCCGAGAGAGCTTTAAGAAGGTACATTCTGTTGGTATATATAGATATGGTTGGTTGATTGTTTTATTAAAGTCTTTTTTCACCAAGATGATAAAGACCGTACGCACGCATTCAAACTCACGCATTTAAACAGGGACACATGTACACACACTCAAGCACACGCACTTAGCGCACGCACTTTCTCCATCTCTTTCACATATACTCAAACATAATTTATAAACGCAGCATAACATAACTTATAAGTAACAATGTCAGTTAAATAAAACGTACAACCAATACTATAAATAATATTACCGACACATCATTAAGATATACTATTGTTAATCAGAGAAAAGAACCAACAGCAGAACCGATAAACGTTTTTGCTAAAATAATGCAACTATCAAAACTAATTCTGCCGAGTGATGGTACACTGTTAGGCAAGAGGCCTCTTAAATCATTGCAATCAAACAGCAAATGTTTCAAAGAAAACGTCTCGTTACAAACGCATTTAACATTTTTGCAATACTTAGTCTTTATAGCATTTAAATATATTCTATATATCTTTAAGGTATTTACACCCTGCTGGTTAGTGTTTGCCCACCTCCCTCCCACCAGTAGCATGATCATGCCAGTTGGCATGGAAATATTTCATTTATTTGAGCAATATTTAAAGCCTGTCATAATTTCTTGTTAAGAGGTAATACAGATTTGATGAACTGAATTTGAGTATTTAGGCGCTTCTTTCTTTATGTTATCTGTGTTGGCACAATGACGTAATTTCTATATCGGATAATAATGTCTTCTTCTTCTTCTTTTGTCGCATCATAATTATTAAGTAGACTAAATGACAATTCCTATTTATCTCCTTCCCAATCCCTCCTTCCTTTACTTCACCCCTGCCCCATCCTAAACCTAACACAAATTAATAATAAGTTTTAGCAGATAGTATCTTGACTCAGATTGGATGATTTACCTCGGTACCTTTCGACAGCATCACACTGTCTTCTTTAGTCTTCTGAAGTTGAAGTTTCAAAATGTTGACGAGTCAACAAATTACCTATTCAATTTGATCACTCCATATTCTTGGAACGTGATTATATTCGATCTACCCATGACAATTTTCTGTTAGTCGCGTAGGAATTTTTTGATCGTGGGACTGGCAACACGCATGTGCGAAACCAACAAGGTTGATAGTCAGCGGACTGACCTCGCTCTAGCGGTCACTCTCTCGATCTGATCCTTCGTGCCAAAATCAATAATTTATTATCCACCTGTACTGGTCTTACACCTGAAAGCGATTTTGTTTGACTTTGATACACATGGAACCGTTATTTTTAAAGCGAGTCTGAAACATTTCTCTTTTCTTTTCTTTTCTTTTTAGTCTCCTGAACTATTACACTACAGATTGTATGGTCATTTATAAGTTGATTAATCCACATTATTGCTATGAAAGAACATTTAACTTTTAAATGTTATTTCATATTGGATGGTTTAATAAGATAACTGTTGTAGGCTCGAAAGCCTAGCCTTGCAACCAGTTCTAAAATCTTAGGTATAAGCAAATAATTATTTTAAGTAAATTAATAAGTTTGCAGCTTGTCCCTGGTCGTCGATGAAAATTACAGCCGAAACAGCAGAAGATTATTACGCTATTGATTGATGTATTTTATTTAATCATTCTAATACACCGCTTTTTCGGATCAAAAACTGCTAAAGGCGTGAACGGTTCAGGATCTAACTCAGAGACGCCCACTTGCAGCCATGGGCGCATTATCTGACGCCCAGACAACTGAGCGCAACCCTGGAGGCCTTCCCCAATCACGTCACCACAAGCAAAACATAGACACTGCATAAATTCGCCAGCGGGACCGCCGTCATTGTAGTTTTCACAGTCGGTAGGCTTAGCCTATACATTTTTCTACTCTCTAAGCTAGTACGGCTTGGGGTTAAATTAATGTGTGTGACGTCCAATATACTGTTATATGACCTTTTGCAAGGGCAGCTAAGTCATGTTGGTCTACTGATTATTACAGACGATCATTTGGAAACGCATCGGACGCACATCACACACACACCCACACACGCGCGCGCACACACACACACACACACACATTGTCATCGTCATCATCATCATCATCATCATCATCATCATCATCATCATCATCATCATCATCATCATCATCACAAGGTCTTCGGAACTGCCTGGAGACATTTCGCACTTCCCCGAAAAAACGTGTCTGCGCTGAAGCTGGCGAACCTCCTTTGAAGATCCGTAGCCTTCAGCTTGCTATGAACTATTTTCTCAAACTTAAAGCAAACCCTGAAAATCCCGCTTATGATTGTCTTCTAAACCCGTTATTTACACTTAAATACTTCAACAAACCGACAGAAATTCCTCCTGTTGGTATAAGAATACGTCCACACTTTGACACTGCAGGCATAGATATTAATTCTGTTAATGATGACCAATTGCTAACTGCATGTGCTCCCACTTTGGAACCTCATCAACCCCATTAACAACTTCAAATCTCACATTCTTCAAAAAGACTGAAACCTCCGAAACTGTTTATAAGCAACTTTATCTAGAACAATGATATGAAAAACTCCTTACGGATGGGTCGAAGAAAGGAGACTCAGTTGCTGCTGCGTCGGTCTCTGGGAGACACCTCGACCAGCCTTTGCAGCAGCGTATACCTGATTTGTGTTCTGTTTATATAGCTGAGCTCAAGGTAATTCATTTAGCTCCGAAACATGTTTATCAATCCAAACGATCCTCATTTCTAATCATGTCTGTTTCACTGTCAGCACTTCAGGCTCTTTCCACGAGAAAGATATCGCACCCTTTTCTGACAGAGATCCATGACCTCCACACACAACTTGTTTTTGAGGGGAAAAAAGATATAGTGGGTACATAGTCCGCGGCAATATTGCAGTGGACAAAGCGCGGCTAAAGAAGCTCTGCAACTAGATTTCCCTTAAGAGATTTTCCAATTTGTTCCATACTCGGACCTGCGTTGTATTGTAAACGGCTGTGGCAGACCAAATGGTCTAATCAAATCAATAACAAATTATTTCAAATTCTTCCAGATTTGTCTGCTTCTTTGCCTAAATTTGCGTTTACTCTCAAAGAGGAATCTGTTTTGGCTTGCCTTCATATTGGGCATACTTATGTCACCCATATTGTTGTTGTTGTTGTTGTTGTTCTTCTTCTTCTTCTTCTCAAACCGCACGCATACGAGATAGGCCTAAGCCTCTCTGGTGACTGAAGCATATAGATGTACTATAGTGGTTTATAACCCTGATTCCATTTCATTTTCAGGCGATGTTTGTGGTATTGGCGCTTGGTTACATCTTCCTGCCAGTCTACATCTCTTCAGGGGTACGTTTGGCAAAGTTCTGTGAAATTATACTGTATGATTTTTAATGGCAGTCAAACTAATGTAACTGAGAAAATACAGAAACAAGTTCTGGACTTTTCAACAATTACAAATATATCCATCTTAAAAACTAACCGAACAGTTATTTTGAATTTACATCGAATTATAGGCAGAGAACAAGATGGCCACTTCCAATGTAAGAAGTTATTGTCCCTCATCAACGAAATAGTCTCTGTACTCACAATCAGGAAAATTAAAACATGAAATTGTCTATACATTTATTTAATTATTTTGACAGATTTTTACCATGCCAGAGTACCTGAAAAGACGATTTGGAGGAAAGAGAATACAGATATGGCCGTTCTTGACCTACTAGTTTATATCTTCACTAAAATCTCGGTGAGTCTTCATACATAGCTTAATAACCACAAAATTATTATCTTTACCTTATATTCTAATGTGCATGCAAGGTTTATTATTGACTTTGCCGTCTGAAACCACTCCAACAAGTAGACATTTTGGAATGAAAAATAGCACCTTTGATTAGAATGATAATAATGGTGATGTTGATCATGATGATGGTAATGATAATGTTCGTAATAATGGTGATGAAGATGATGATGAAGATGATAATAATGATGGTGATTGTGGTCGTGGTCGAAAATGATGATTATGATGAGGAGGATGATGAGAATGATGAGGATGATAACGATTGTGGTTGTCAACAGGCGGATTTGTACGCTGGGGCCTTATTCATAGAACAATCAATAGGATGGGATATCTACACCTGCCATTCTGCTGCTTCTTGCCATCGCCGCTATCTTCACTATTACAGGTAGGCTTGACTGTTACAGGTAGGCTTGACTGTTACAGGTAGGATTGGCTGTTACAGGTAGGATTGACTGTTACAGGTAGGCTTAAGTAGCTCTTGAGCTGGAGAAAGCGCTATATAAGAACAACAATTGGTTAACTTTAAGTAGGCTGTTTCTCAATACGCAAGGTCATAATAGCAAGGCGGGTTGAAAAAGCCTGTGTGTGTGCATTCCAACTTCTCTTTGGTATAAGTATCTATGAAACTCTCTCTCTCTCTCTCTCTCTCTCTCTCTCTCTCTCTCTCTCTCTCTCTCTCTTTTTTTTTTTTTCTCTCTTTCTCTCCCTCCTCCCCCTTTTCCACCCACATCCCGTTCGTGTGTTAATCAATTTTATTGCATCATCCGAGAGTTCACTGTAGTCAAGTCCAAACTGACCTAATTCCAGCTCAAAGGGTTGCTGCTATGACCACAAACATGCACACAATAGTTGAACTAGACACCCCACGTGTTACCATTGACGACGACGATGATGATGATAATGATGACGACGATGATGATGATGATGATGACGACGACGGCAAGGGCGCTGTTAATAATTAATGGATGGTTTTCAGGTGGTCTAACGGCAGTGATATGGACAGACATGATACAAACGATCATCATGCTCGTCGGTGCCATATATAGTTCTTATGGTTATCAGCAAGTGTAGTCTTTTCATTCAATAATTTACGAACAAGTAGTGTTCAGCCAAGCACACGTTCCAACTCGGGCCTGTTGAACGCACTGGCAAAGGTCAACACAAGACCGTCCTAAGCTTAAAGACAAAAGACTATGGATAAACCGCAATTGTTGCAGTTAGCCTCGCAGCACTAGCATTTTAAGAAAGGCCGTCAGTGTAGCCTAGCAAGTAGCGGTAGCCCTGTGCTGGAGTCGAGGAGGATTATGCATGAAATCATGGTTTTCCGTAGGATCAAGACGTCGCCAAAGTCACACACGTGCTGCAAGGTTGCACACAGTGACATACCAAGAGTGTCACATTCAAAATTCATAATTGATATTTTACCGTACAATAGTTTACTATAATCAATTCGTCTTTTTGGCAATAAGTGACCACTGCAAAAATATGAAGTTTAGACTGTTATTTCGTCCTTGCAGGTTTTGACAAGGTGGGAGGAATGAGCGGCCTAATCACCAAATATCCTAGCGCCATCTCCAATTACTCCATAAAAGGTAATGGCACGTGCGGTCTGCCACGTGACGACGCCATGCACCTTTTCCGTGACCCCTTGAAAGCTGACCTCCCCTGGCCCGGCATCGTCGGCATAACGATCAACTCCATTTGGTATAATTGGTGTGCCGATCAGGTCAGTGGCAGTGAAAAAGATGACGAGGAGGAGGAAGAAGAAGATGAGGCGATGATTACGAACGTGATGCTACTGAACAGCAAGATGAAGCTTGATCTTGTGTTTAGTAAGAGGGGGAATATCGCATATTCTACAATGGTTTTAAATCTTCTGCGAGCAGGTAAGTTTTATTTTAACCTCAATACGTTTTTCCTTAAGATATATGAATTTATTTTTTCCAAGTAAATAGGTATCAAACACTTCCTCGAAGTCAACACAGTGTTTCAAGCAATCTTGAAGTTTTTAATTCAGGACATGTAAGATAAATCACATGCGATGAATAAAACATACAAAGTCCAAACCACTCTTCTGTTGTTATTCAGGAGCAAGAGGAATGATGTTAGCAGTAATGATGTCAGCTTTGATGTCATCACTGACGTCAATTTTTAACTCATCAGCTACAATCTTTGCTATGGATCTTTGGACTCACATCCGGCGTTGTGCTTCTGAACTTGAAGTCATGATCGTTGGCAGGTAGTTTTTGATGATGATGATGATGATGATGATGATGATGATGATGATGATGATGATGATGATGATGATGATGATGATGATGAAATTACGTAAGAACGACAAAGACGACTACGACATCATGATTGTGGTGCTGGTGGTGGAAGTCAAATTGAATAAATGAGAATGAATTTAGGTATGACAAAAATCAATTTCAGGTTATTCGTGATCATACTGGTGGTGATTTCTATCGTATGGATCCCCGTGTTGAAGGCCTCACAAGGAAGTCAGCTATACGTCTACATACAAGAGGTGTCCAGCTTCCTTCAACCACCTATTTGTGCTGTGTTCATACTCGCCTTCGTTTGGTCAAGGTTCAATGAAAAGGTGAGTAGCCTATTTGTTTTTCGTAAGATTTCTTTCTCTGATAACGGTGTACACTTGTATCTCGCACAATTTCATGCTGATGCAGGACGCACAAAAGAAGAAGAGAATTGGGTGCACGTGAACATGCAGGTTTAAATCACATACATGTGCTGATTCAGCAATACGTATGCATATTAACGCACTTCTTAAAACTGTCGCACTTGTCATCGCTTCTCAATTTCTGTGGGAAGGACACTCTAAGAGTTTGAGACCAAGTTGAAAAAAGACTCGCCGGCCAAACTCTTGCTGTGAGTGTCGACCATGGAGATGGAAAGATTGACTGAAAGGGCCGACAGAGTGACTGCTGGGTTGTGACATGTGGATATGATGAGATATGATGGTGATGGTGCAGCTGCCTTCGTCATATTGAAGATTCTGAATACGTTTTGCTGACATTATCACTTACATGGAACATTCGTATCACTTGTACTGTGTTGAATATTTTGACAATACATTTTGGTGACACATTTTGTGCAGGGAGCGCTCGTAGCATTGGTCCTGGGTATGGCCGTAGGTTTGGTGCGATTCGCTATTCAGTACGCCTACACTGCGCCGGAGTGCGGGAGTGAGGAGCCAGACCCTACCCCAGAAATCGTTACTAAAGTTCACTATCTCTACTTCTCTGTTCTTCTCTTTGTCATCACCATCATCATTGGCGTCTTCGTCACTCTCATCACAAGACCGGTCGATGAGCGTTGTGTAAGTAGATCTACGCTACAAGGAGTTGGTTTGGATTTTGGTGGCAAGGTGCTTGGTGGATGCGTGAGTGATGTTGAGAGAGACGGTAACAGTAATGATTAATCTTCAACTGGACATTATATTTGTCAGTCTTAATCTTGTTAGTGGTTTAATTATTCGCAACTTTACAACAATTGTTTCAGTGCGTTTTCAATAGCTCGGTAAAATTTTATTAGCCTAAAACCCTTGTAAGGAAGGACGATGCAAAAAAAATTTTTTAAAATTGTTCTTAATTAGAGCCCTTACCAACTTGAATAACGCCTCGAGGCACAAACCAAATAAACAGGATCAAATCCAAAGAGCACATTTGTTGCAGGTGGCCAAGGAGGACACATTTAATGAAATGAAAGTTCACTTTGTGTTGATTATCTGTAAAACAGATTCAGCGACTGACATGTTGGACGAGGCATAGTAAACAACCATGATGGGACATTGATGAGTGGACACGTGACCCTGAAGTCTACGTCACCAACAGGTTCGCCAGTGAGAAAGAGGTCACTTCCCGTACAGACAACTACGAAAACGGCGTCGTCCAAACATCAAGCGTTGTGTTGGAAGAAGGAAAAAGATCAGGGAGTAGATACACAAAGAAGAATGGTGAGAAAGGGCAGAACAGAGCTGGTGACCGAAGCGGCCAAAGTAAAACCAAGGTCAAGACTGACGAAATAACAGTGGGAAAAGCAGAAGTTATTGTCCAGACTGGAGATCAACTCCCAGAAAAATTCAGCTGTAAGTGATTTTGTTTTTCTCCCATTGATGCAATTTTTTCCCCTATAGTACATGGAAGTCTTTGGCGTCGCGAACCCTTACCTTAGAATAGAATTAAAATGGGGTAGGATAGAGCGAGCTGAGTCGAGTATTAGAGTACCGTAGCATGGACGGCATTTTAGCTTTAATATACATTTACCTCTGTGAGTAATCAAATTATTTTGTCTGTGGCAGGCTGGAGAAGTGTGACAAACGGCTTACGGTGGGCATGCGGCGTAGAACAGGGCACCGCGAGCGCAGCCTCTCACAGCGTGCAAAAGGAGGACATGGTTTCCATAGAGGAGCAGAAAGCCTGGCGAATCCTCTCCAACTTTCTCTCCGTCCTCCTCCTTCTAATAGCTACATTCCTCTGCGCCTACTTCGCCTGAACATTACATTTAACCGCTGAGGGAGACCGATACTGGGACTGTGTATGTAATAGAGACGATTCCACTTTTTAAAATGTAATAATGACGATTCAACTTTTTATGTGTAGCCCATTTGTTGCGTATGACGATTAGACTGAGACTTTTTAATGTATGTTAATTGTGTATGACTAGCAGATTGATGAACATTTATGTATAAATATTGTGCATGGCAAATTACACAAAAACTTGCCTTTGAAAGTGTAGACAATCAGCACGTGCCCATCCAAAACCTCCCAGCACTGGATCTCCGGTTCCTTTGGATATTTCTTCAGTTGGGAAACAACACATTGATGAGAAAAAAAAATCATGTTTGTCCAAGATTTCTCTGTGAGCGGATCGATGGAGTACTATTGACTAAATTGTGGATTTACATTGTACATTATTTTTTTTAATACTCATATGTGAGTTCCGTGTGTTTAAAATTCAACTTATACTATCATCTGCGAATGTAACTAAAAGTGGTATTAATCAATAATGTTTATCAACTACTATTCTAACGTTTTACTAAAAAGACTGCTTTGTTTTACAAAGCATATCCATATAATCGTCTCCCTGATTAATAAAATGATTACGATATTTTTTTTAAATGATATGGTGAATGGCATAGCTTTTCTGCTTTGACCAAAGTTGCCATGTACCGTACTTTACTTTGAGGTGGCCTGTTTGACCAAAGATGTCATGTACCGTACTTTACTTTGAGGTGGCCTGTTTGACCAAAGATGTCATGTACCGTACTTTACTTTGAGGTGGCTTGTTTGACCAGTGATGCCATTTACCGTACTTTACTTTGAGGTGGCTTGTTTGACCAGTGATGCCATTTACCGTACTTTACTTCGAAGTGGCCCCATTTGAAGGTTTTGTTTATTCCTTTTCGCAAAAATGAGTTTTACCATGAAATTCGCATCGCTGTGACATGCAAAGATAATATAGTGGAGACTCTTATTCAAACCCAAGGTTAAGCTTTGAATTTGAGGCGCCTCTTCCTTGCTAAACAAACTACTGTGCATAGTACTATTAAATTCTCACTTTTCACTTCGGTGCTATTTTTTTTTCCAAACGTTACGGTATTAATAGGCACAAAACGAATGAAGTTATTGATTTGTATGAAAGAGGTTAGATTTCATCTTTTTTCTCCTGGTGAGGCAACACTCACTGTGAATTTGAGGGGAAAAAAAATTAAAGGATCTGCGACTCTGAAATGTGATCTTTGGGCTCTTTCAACTAAAAATATAATCCTATTTAATTAATTTCACCACTACACGGGAAAGGTAAAAATCTGTGTATTTCCGTGATTGCATTATAAAGTGCACGTTTTGGTTTTACAAAGCTAAGCATCAACATGTAATAAAATATTTTGGGCAAACCAAAAATAAAGAAAGAAATAAATAAACTTAAATTTTATGGTATTAAATGGTACAGCATCAGTATTGTAGGCCTTGTTGTAAGATCCTGTTTGACAGAGTACATACGAGTACTTTCCCTTGGAAACACGATCTTTCTTGTTTAACCGCACGAGAGTTACTCCAAGGTAATCAATAAACAAAAAGTTCGCTTACCCGTCTTTTATACTGCTAAAGTTATACGAAAGTGGTTGAGTGGGAACGGCTGCACGCGCATCCTTCATGCAACGAAAGATTAACGAAGCGAAACTTCAACTAAATGCGATCTATATTTATCTAGTATTGATAATTTTTGTTGGTCGATATGGTTGTAGTATCGTTGAGAATTTTTTAAAATAGAATTACTTGTTTATTTTCGATCGAAAGTCCCAGACCTATCTGGTACTAGCTAGGCAGCTCTTCTAAACTGAGGAATGTTCTATGTCGTAAGACAGTTCCGGTGATGAGTTTTATTTTGATTGGATGTTGTAGAGAACGGGATTTTTCCGGTATTTTTTAATTAAAATTAATTAATGATTTTTGATTGGCTAAAAGCCTTGAGCCAATGAATGAAGAGATAGTTTGAATTAGAGGGAAAATTAGTCAGTCGAATTGTTGGTGTCGAGCTGTGATGTCGAGTGTGTGTGTAAGTTGAAAGAAAAGAAAAGAAAAGAAAGTTAACTCAAAGAGGAAGAAAGCATTGAAACTAATCAAGGTGTATTGGTTTGTGGTCATTTCTCTCTGGAAGTGGATTGTTATTTTGTGCTGTAAAAATTACAGCGGCCAACTGGAGACTAGGGGCCTGTTGTGTCTACTGGCCTACTGGGAGCAGAATTGGCTCTGTCCTGTCCGAGGCGAGGACAAGGTGATTTCCGAGGCATCGGAGGGGGATCGACTCTATGTCCACACTTGACCAAGACAACGTTTTCTCCGAGCGGACTGGGGCAGGAGGATAGTCCCTCCGCTCGTCGACACTCATCGCTCGTCGACACTTATCGCTCGTCGACATTCATCGCTCGTCGACATTCATCGCTCGACGACACTCGTCACTTGTCGACGTATCTCTGGCATCGTGTGCCAGATAGTGTGAAACCGTGATCCTCGCAGAAAATAAGGTACTGTAATGTTGCGCATTTGTTGCATTAGCCGGTGTGCATGAAGAATCTTAAAGGGCAACTTAAGCTTAAGTTCGCTTACTCAAGCACACGGAGAGTTCAAACTTAAGCTTGAGTAAGCGAACTTAAGCTTAAGTTGCCCTTTAAGATTCTTCATGCACACCGGCACTGGACAAGAAATTGCCGGTCTCGATTATCCGTCCCGAGTGTTCAGGCTCGTCGACGTCACGTTTCTATGAAACATTGGGATAAGCCCAACTGTGTTAGATTAACTGTATGAAAGAATTGGAGTGAAAGTGTGATATAAAATTGTTGATTGTTTATATAAATTTTGAGAACGTGGAACGGATATCTGGTGTTGGTGTTTGTGTTGGGAAGAGTCCGTACGTTTGTGGGTGTGTCAGTAAACAGAGAACGTGCACGCACGCATAATTCGCTTTAGGAGTCAAATATATATGTTGCATGCACCTACACTAAATATCCATTCGCTACAGATGTTATTGCGTCTTTCTGGAATGTTATAAGCACAGGCGCATGTATCTGGACACGCGAGCGCCTATGCCTGTGACGCGTCTCCCTCTGGTTATCGTTATCTATAACCAAAGGGAGACGCGTCACAGGCATAGGCGCTCGCTTGTCCAGATAAAAGCGCCTGTGGTTCTAAGCTTTACTGGATTGCAGAGGCTATAAGCATTGACCTGTCTGCTTGAAAAAGTGATTGTTATAGTGATGTTCGGAAAGCGATCTTTTATGCAGTTGTTGGTGTTTGCTGAATAAAGTTGAAAAACTGTATACCACAACTCCTGCCTTGTTTCTGAGTGAACGAATTCGAGTTACACATATCGAGATTTAAGCATCGGGGCTGAATCGACTATTGATAAATACATGTAACATGTAATATTTCGCCTTGGTCAACAGGCAACTGGAATCTTTCATCGCTAGAATTTCGGCCATCTTGTTAAAAAACGTTTATTCTTTTTCGTTCATATCCATTATTTGTGATGAAAAGCCGGCAAAGCAAGTCTGGAAAGAATGATCGACCTTGGTTATGTAATATAAATAATGATCTACGCTCGCATGTGCTCTGAAACATTGTCAGAAACCTTGACTGAGCTAAACAAGCATTGACTAAAATGAACAGTTCAAGTTTTAAAGTGTGCCAAAATTAAGACACGTATCAAAATGAAGACAATACAGGTATTGACTGGAAATGTTAGTCATTACATGTATTGGCTTGTGGTCCCAGTCAAAACACGAACTAATTGATTTTTTTTAGACAATACATGCATGGACTGATTACACAGATTGCCTGAACACACACACACACACACCCACACACACACACACACCCCCACACACACACACATAATTCCTATACATATATATAATGGAGATTTATTATTATAGAAATTATTAATATAGTACTGTTGTGTCATATTCTCATAAACACATATTTTCAGTTTGTGAGAGAGAGAGAGAGAGAGAGAGAGAGAGAGAGAGAGAGAGAGAGAGAGAGAGGGAGGGAGAAGAAGAGAGACTGTTGAATAAAAGTACAAAATTCCACACAAGTTGATAGTACATTCTTTTAATTTTATTTTGTCTCCATTCGTACAAAGTATTTAATGTGTCATTATTATGTTGACAGTATATTGTGTTAAAGTCATGCATTGTGACGAATTTAAGGCATTTATATTATTACATTAGACCCCACCCTAGGACGTCTAGGACATAAATTTGCAAATTATTAATATAGTACTGTTGTGTCATATTCTCATAAACACATATTTTCAGTTTGTGTGTGTGAGAGAGAGAGAGAGAGAGAGAGAGAGAGAGAGGGAGGGAGAAGAAGAGAGACTGTTGAATAAAATTACAAAATTCCACACAAGTTGATAGTGCATTCTTTTAATTTTATTTTGTCTCCATTCGTACAAAGTATTTAATGTGTCATTATTTTGTTGACAGTATATTGTGGTAAAGTCATGCATTGTGACGAATTTAAGGCATTTATATTATTACATTAGACCCCACCCTAGGACGTCTAGGACATAAATTTGCATTTTCTCTGGCCATGAATACTGTGCTCATATTTCTGCCAATAATTACATCTGTCTGGTGGTAAATTTCAATGCACTGTGGGCGAGATTGAGTGTAGGCTCAGAGCAGGAAGTATGGGTTGGTGGCGCCAGTTGTGTTTTTGCCAAGAAAGCGATTTGAATTTTCTTGTATTTAACATTGGGGGCACGGAGAAAAGCAGTCATTCAGCTCGTGACCAGAAGGCAGAAGGTCCACAGATTATCAAGGGTGGCAAGGGGAAGCTGCAACATGGAGGAAATACCATCATTGTGTCTCCGCTTCTAATCCATTTACAATATAAGCCATGTATGCGCTCATCGTCAAATCCATATTTACTACTAATAATTTATTATGCAAATATATATTGAATTTCAGTATTTAATCCATTTACAATATATGTATGCGCTCATCTTCATATCTGTCTTTACCAATGTTATTGCATTTAATTCGTTTACAATATAATGTGCATACATTTGCGGTCATCATCGTATCCATCTAATCCTTTAGCGTAATCTTATTGCCCCAGTGGATGACAGAGTGAAAGAAATACTAAATCAAAATACAATAACTATTACTACTAGGACACTACATAATGAATTCTACCATAATCCAATCCTATCCTAGCCTATTGTGACGGTGGGTCTATTGTTGCTGGGCTCTGCACGATGGAATGCTATTACCCACTCGTCTTTCGTCTGCGGGGATTGGCTAGTTAGATCACCCTATGACTAATCTTAATACATTTATATGTTTGGCCCGGTCTGTGTTTGAATATGGTTACAGATAGGGACAAACGTGTAAATGATTCACTGACGCACTAGCTCTCGCACGGCTATGAAACAAAGGTAGTCCAGCCACTTGTTAACAGTAAATATCACACATTTATTTCCTCTACTCTGTATCTAATTATCTAATCACTATATTACATTAAATGTCCAAAACGTATTATAGCTAGGATTAACTCAACAGTCCGAGATTCACTTCGAGTAGTTCGCTCTTTAATGGGTCTATTCTGCTACTGTACTCGATACTTGCTACTGTCTCATCACTGGGCTTTGTACTGGTTTTGCCTAATGTTCGTTTTTTTCATGAAGAGTGGACTATCGCACAGTCCTTATAGATCAGTGTTTGTGCACTTCTTCTGTGTCCCTTAGCTGTATCGTTGAGGTGCAGTGCTGTTGTCGCCTGGTCTCGTTTGTTGACTACTGAGCTATCGTAGCGCAGTGCTCGATGCTCAAGTGCAGGCCGACTGTCAGGGTTGACTCTCAGTGGTCTATCTCCTGCCTCGGACCAAGCCTGCTCGTGTGCAAAACATAAGACGAGTTTCTGCAACGCCTTGCTTACAAAAGGAGTGCAGAGCGTCTCACTGTTGGCAAAAACAGCCCTCAGCGAGATCATCTCCACTTATACAGATAAGAGACAGAAGAAGTCCGGGGTCCACTGGAATCTCCAACATAATTCCTATACATATACATCATGGCTAAAATACACACAGGGAGAAGTAATTAATAATATACACCTTCTCCGGTACATCCACTGGTCTGCAATAATACCAATGTGAGAAACAACAGTGGGTCCATAGGGGCTATCTCATGGTGTCGAAACCGGTTGCGTGGGTCAGCCACGTGGTCAAACAAAGTGTTACTAACATTCCCAACGATAAAACGTGGCAAGACTTTCACAAGCATAATCCAAAAATAATATCAATGCATCGCGGTGAAACCAAAGATTGATCATTTACCTTTTCGACAATATCAGGCTGTACTGCGATGAATGAATTTCCCCCGTCACCTGCGTAGTCTTCTGAGAAAGATCTTTCAGCGTGTGCTTCCTTCTCGGGTAAGAGTTAGACAAAGAATGACGTTAACGGAGTGGTCAAGGTAAAGCCCGCGCAATCCCGTGAGCCCTAGCGCCCTCGTGCAGGAGGCGGATATAGGTCAGCTGGATTATGTCAGGCCTACCTTAGCGAAGATTTCCCTACACATGCTTAGCACACAACTGACTTTTGTCGTCTGCTAGCGCAAAGGCCAAAGCAGGATGAAGTTTTAAGGCGAGGCCTTACTGCAGTGTCTAAAACTAGCCTATTGTGACACCTATCCCGTAACTCGAAGGTCGTTGGGGCACCACAGATGATCGTTTAACCAGCGTACTCCATCTTTCTATGTCCTCAGCAACTCTTATCTCATCTTACATTTCAGCAACTCTTATCTTATCTTATATTGCTCTTATATAGCGCATTTACAAGCTCAGAGAGCTTCTCAAAGCGCTGACCACTAATATCCAGCAATCACAAAATAGTTTCCTGAAGTCAGGATTCGAACCCACGTCGCCCGAGACGCACGTACACAAGTCGTGCGCGCTCTGACCGCTGAGCTATTCCTGCTGCAACTCTCCTGGCCTCGCCCAATGTCAAGCCAGTCCACTCCCGAGTGCTGTCATCCCACCTCCCTCCCCGTCTCCCTCATCCTCCGCCTCCCCGCCCCGCGCCCCGCAGAATTCTACCATAATACTGAATTCATAAATGTCAGGATAAAACGTTAAGAGCTTTCCGTATATTTCTTTCTGCTAAGCTTGAAATATGCAACAATGAAACAATAATTATTGCATGTACTATCCAGTATAAAGAGCTGCTCAAGATCAAAGAGGCCAATGGGGATCCAGCGTGCAAAAAATAGATGGCTGAACCAACGTTTCTCTCAAGCTGCAATCTTGCGCACTGCACTGTGTTACGTCATGGACTGTCCCAATCGCCAAATGAATAAGTTTATCACTTACTCTTCAAATCGTGACGGGTTCATACATCCGTGGAAACGGTAGAATTTGAGGCGCATTTTTTCGGAATATTTGAGGAATTCCTTAAGTTGATCTCTCTGCAACTTGGCTTCTTTCTCTTTCTTCTTCCTCTCCTTCTCCGCATCTTCCTCAGCGTGTGCTTTTGCTTCCTCTTCAGTCGTGCAAAACTTCTAAAATAATGAACACAGTGATATCAAAGCAGCCATTAATAAATCACAAGACCAACCATGCACAGTCTTTATTGTAACCATTAAGATTTAGATTTGCGTACGGTATAAAGAGATGAACATTCAGCCATTTCCCACCAAAATAAAGATATTAAGGAATGACGGAAAGCCGAAAGGAAATTCGTTTTGTTCGACGTTTCGGTGTACGCTGGATTCTTACGTAACAGGCGCGCGCACGAATCCACGACGAAATTGGCAGTGGATTTTAGTACTTTGAAATGCACGGGATTTCTTGGCCGTGGTTTCCTGACAATTAGTGCAACGTTGGAGTTGCTTTATGTTTTGATACGTGTACATCTACCACAGACATCTGCTCTGGCTAATTGCTCGTGCTCTTTATCAATTAAAAAAAATATATATATCACAACTTATGCGTTCAGATTTCAGATGCATGATATCATGCTGGCTGTTTATCAAAATGTCTCTGAATAAAACACACTGTCACTTAGACTGAGGGGATGTTTCCTTGGAAACTAAAGACTGAGAGTTGACAATAGGCCTATTTTAGGGAAGGCTTCAACTGACTGAGCATCTCTGTGTTGCCAAAAAACCGGTCGATACGATCTGCCGTGCCCTCTACGTGCTCGTGTCTGCTGTGAGGAAGTCAGTTCCTGAGAGTTGACCGCAGCAAAACCAACACTGGCATTGAATAGGCTTAAATAGGCTTACTTGTGACACTAACTACAGCGGGATGCAATTTTAGCAGTAAATGACAGATTACTGTCATAACTATCCAATAAGTTCTCTGGTCCAATCTTGATAAATGAGTTTTTATGAGCTATAATATTTTTAAACCGTTCTCTAGATTTTGATTGGGCAAGTCTAAACTACACAGCCACAACAAGCGCCATGACAGCTTCAGCGATAATCCTGAGCCTACTTCAGGCAAGCCCATTGTACGCCTGTCAATTGCACACATAAGTATCCAATATTGACGACAATATAATACAGCAGAGATTAAATGTAAAAATTAAAGTATCTATAACTTTACATGTAGTATATTAAATATAGATAATTATATACTTTAATTTTATTTTCATAGAAAGGCCTTTTTTACGAAGTTTCGTTGACCAGCACTGCAAATATTCGTGACCCTTTGCACCGGATGCACAAAGGCAATCTGGTGCCGAATGGATGTCTGTGCTTAGACCTTGCGGATAGGGATTATGTGTATGTTTAAATTATAAGAGGGAGGTTGCTGATCTTTATGTTTAAATTAGGAAAGGGAGGTTGCTGATCCCATTATCTATGTTCTTGTTGGCACTGATCTCCAGCTGCCACGCTTTTACTGAGAAAGTGTCTCGAATTACATTTGTATGTTTCAGTAATCACTACAATGTGACGCTATAAGGAGCTTTAGGAAGCACATAAACTTGGTTCGTTGTTCTTTTTCGTAGGAAAACCTTTAGTCTAAATCATTACTTTTGCGCTTCCGGAAGGTCACGACCTCCTCATTTGCATTTCGCAGAAAACTTCACTGAGTGAAAAAACGGAACTTTCATCATTTTGACGAATCGTAATTCTCGTGTAAGTTTTTTTTTTTGTTTTTTTTTTGTTTGTTTGTTTGTGCTGTTTTTGGACTGCTTTTGCTTTCAGATGTAAAATGGCGGAGGAGTTTGTTGTTCAGATTGAGGATTTCAACATAAGGTTCGGCTTATGTCTAGGTTTTTCAAGTGTCTCCTATGGACGTGGTAAAGATGTACAGACACTTTTCTGGTGTATTCTTATGAATGTGCACGAACACCCCTTGGTTTGGATGAGCCCTATACTACTAGGTTTGTAGGCCTAAACGGTCTAGTTAGTAGGCTAGCGAAGGCAATGAACACAAGTGGGGGCTATAGAAGCTCTCTTATTTGTGTTTGTTTGTTTTTTTAAAAAGGAGAAGAAACATTACCAATGCTCTATTATAAATTTAAACTAAACTTTCATCTGTTTTAACCCGAGATGAACCAAATCTAAAGACGCGTGTTTTCGACGAAAACAACCTCCGCAAATTAGAGAGTTATAATGGCATTTACCTGGATAAGAACCAACAAAATTTCGTCTGCAACTTACGACGCTGCCGCTTCTGGACCGCAGACACGAAGAAAAGTTCACAAGGATTTCCCGATTGCATAACCGGAAACGAAAGGGATCACTACCAACCAAGTTTCGCTGGTCGAACTAAAGTTCTCTAGTCACGAATTCGAATTTCGTCTGTACGTCTCCGTAAGTAAAGTACTAGCATACTGCATAACATTTAACAACAATAACACTAAACAGCAGCGGGCGGCAACTCACTATGTTCATGTAGCCGCCGACTTTAGAGGAAGCGTTGTATCGCTGGAACATGGACTCCACACGAGGACACATCCTCTTCCCGTGGTGACCTTTGCACTCCTCGTCACACTTCCCGCCTTTGTACAGTTTGTTCTGTTGAAAGCATAGATATGACATAGGATTGTGAGCGATACTTCGCTGATAATAGGAATATAGGCTACGTCACACCTGCGCCTTATGTGGGGGTGAAGAGCACAGACACTTTGTGTTGATACACTACGTCTACACGCCACAGGACGTACAGTACACAATTATTTGCTTAGATTATGCTAGTGCTCAAAGAGATACACCACAAACACTAGAGTTCTTGTCAAGTATATGTCTGTTAGGGTGCGCGAGGAATTCAGACAGCATTTGTTGTAAGCTAGTACCTCGCGATACAAATGAGGTACACCAGGGTGACGTCACACTTCCACACGAATGCCCTAGCAAAGACCTCAACCAAGATTTATCTTCTCGAGGTCTTAGATTCTGGCAACGCAAGACCTGACTCACCTTCCTTTTGGCGAAGCAGCTTTTGCAGATATGTTGTTCGAAAGCCTTGAGCCACTCGGCAGCGATTGGGTTGTGAGCGTAGAGAGAGGCGGGGCATCGTATCGCCAGCGTGTTGGGCCACTCTTGTTTGCGAGTTTGGTACGCTTCCCAGGGTCCCAGGGGAGGCAAGCCCGGGAACTCTCGTTCGGGAGAGGTGGCCCTGTTCACCCTTTTAGAGGCGGCGCGAGGTGTAGCGCAACTGTGAGGGGCAAGAGCAGAAGAGCCTGAGAAGCCACCTGACTTTACTTTATCTTTGAGCTTCTTCCCTCCCTTGTCTTCCTCCTCTTTCTCTGTTTCGATTCCTCTTTCTTTTGCCAACTCCGCCAACCATAATTCTTCCTTTGGACACATTAACAGAATAGAAACGCTGTGCTATACTCAGAGTTTGTACCCAAGATTTTCTATGATTACTTGAGAGACGTGAGGGAGGGGAGAGAGGAGGGATCTTTGGTGGTTTATATAACAACGGAAATAACGATCATTTTACCCAAATTTCTTCCTTTTTGATATATTAACAGCATAGAAACCCTGTGCACCCAGCTGTATTTTTTTTTCTCATTGTCGCCTGCAAACAGTATAAGGACTGGAAAACAAAAGGCCACACTAGTCACTCGACCCTTTTTTTTTACATACGAGTATCCATGGGCTGAACGACCATACAACGATCGTATCCCCTACATAACATGCGGCGCCGCACCTTTACAACTGCAGTTCGGTCAAATGAATCATTACCTGGTAGCATTCGAGTGTGGCGAAGCTAGAAGAACAAGAAAAACAAGAAAATGGAGAAGAACGTGGAGAAGAAGTAAAGAAAGAAGAACAAGGCATTTCCAGGCCAAAAAAAAAAGCCATACATGTACTAGACTAGACTGACCTGATCATGATAGCAAGAGTAATGCCACTTGACAGCTCTTTTTGGAGTCTCCGTGGCCCATTTGTCGTTCATAACTTCAGACAGTTCAGGACGGAAGAAAGGACAATAGGTCAGCAAATGGCGGATCAGTTGTATACATGCTGCGCACACCAAATGAAGTAAGGCTGACACTGTAGGAGAGGTTTAATGCTTGAAAGTCTCTAAAGCAAGACCAGTCAATAAAACTAAAATTTGAGAGAGATAAAACGACAAAAAATCCCATAGCAAACGAAGAGAGAAAACGTAATGTGCGCATTAAACCAATCTACACATAAACGAGAAACAGAAGTGCTGCGTACTAAAAGTTTACAAATATATGAAACAGAAACACAATTTAACAACCTAGGTCATTTATTTATTTATTTATTTGATTATTTTGTTATTTAAATTAATCGTTCTCAGGAGATACTCAAGGCGCTGCCCGTTACAGAATAGAACCCAAGGAGCCAGGCGCCCACTTGCATCGTTAGGCGGATCCTCACGCCTAGACGACTGAGCACCATCCTGGGCGAACGGGGACGGGGGGGTGGGGGGGGATGGGACCTTGTGCTTGCTGTGTACGGTGTATTTGTGAAGCTGGCAACCACCCGCAAAGGACATGAGCGTTAGGGTCGTTAAAGTCCGTGCAAAGGAATGAGTGCCTGCACAGACTAGTCCTCGGTTTATACCCTCAACCGAAGAAGGTAGCTTGGAACATTAAACTGGCTGTGAGCATTAACCATCTTACTGCTACAGTCAATCTGGTGCTTTCTTGTACTTAATGATGGCGCATGTGCGTTCATAATATGAGGATCGGGACGGGTGGATGGATTCTGATCCATATTGTCCTGGGTGGCGACGCACTCAGACCCCCAATGCAGCCAGAATTTCACGGGGGAAACAGTATTTGTTGTGACACCACACTAAACCCAGCCCAGAAAGGCGAAGCAAGACACAACGCAAACAAAACACTGACTACCACCAAGCAAAGACTAGCAATACAGGAGGTTATATGTATAGTCTTACGGTAAGAAAGGGACTTTCTGAAGATGAGCTCCGGCATACTAATGGTACGTTCAGCTCGCATCACCTCCTTCACACAGTACGGCACGGCTCCATGCAACGTGGCATACAACACGATTCCTCTGCAAGTAATACAGTGAGCGACTCTATATTAGCATGTACAATGCTCACCCGATAATGTTGGAACTTGTCTTCGTCACGCTTGTTCTTTTTCATTTATTAAAAAAAAGAAGAAAAAAAAAAGACGTTTATATCAAGGAACTGGATCCAGAGACTAGGCCCATCTTCACACTACTTGTTTTCAACCAACAAATTACCTTTCGCAGTTCACAGGAGAAGAGGAGGAAGAGAAGAAGAAGAAGGGGAAGGATGGGAAGGAGGCGGAGAGTAGAAGAAGAAAGAAATGATGATGATGATTTAGGAGATGATGATAATATATGCTGCTGCTGCTGATGATGATGATGATGATGATGCCGATGCTGCTGCTTGCTGCTGCTGATGATGATGATCATGATGATGTACTCACAGGCTCCAGATGTCAGCGGCTGCTGCAGTGTATGGTTTTGAACGCATGAGTTCCGGTGCCCTGAACTTGAGGTGGTAAATGTTGTCGGTACAGTTACTGTTAGAACTGGTCGGGAAGCCAAAGTCGCTCAGTTTCACTTTATGGTTATCGCCAAGCAGAACATTCTCGCACGTCAGGCGCCTGTTGACAGACAAGCAACAACCCCACTTCAGACAGATACAGAGATAAAGACAGATACACCTGAATTGGCCAACATAGGCTATCCAATTCAATTCAAATTCGAAATTTCAAATTTAAATTGAATAGGTCTTCCAAACCCTCTGCGCGGACTTTAAAGATCCTGACGACGCTGTCCTAGATGGGTGAGTGTCATTGACATAATTATACACCCAACAAGCACTTCGTCCCTTTCCCCCTAGCTCCGGTGGCCTAGGATTGTCCTATAGCAGCGCAACAAAACAAAAAATATAAATATACAATTGCTGGACCTTAACAGGGGCAATGTTCCATTCTATATCCTATCCTATCGTGTCCCGTAACTCGATAGTCGTTGGGCCACCACAGTTGATAGTTTAACCAGCGTGCTCCAACTTTCTCTCTCCTCATCAACCCTCAGGGCTTCGCCAGTCCATTCTCAAATGTTGTCCTTCCACCTCTTTTTCTGGCTCCCTCTTCTTCTGCCTCCTTGCACCGTGCCTTGCAGGATGGTCATTGCAAGGCCTGATGCTATGCTGACGTGGCCTTACCATCGGAATTTCAGTTTCTTCACCACTTTGAGCATGTAATCGTGTTGTCCAATGGCTTGTGTGATCGTCTGTCGGACTTTGTCGTTGGGGATGTGCTTGGGTATTGGAAATGCCCAGAAGTCTTCTGTAGCACCTCATCTCCATGCTTTGTATTCTTCGTTGTGAGGGTCCATGTTTCGCAAACGTATAGGAAAATGGAGATGACAAGGGAGCGCAGCAGTCTTACCTTGGAGTGTAGACTGATGGTCCTGTTTTTCCAAATGGGCTTCAATTTTGTCAGGGCAGCAGTTGTTTGTGCGATCCTGTAGAGGACTTCCTATTGGGACACACTGTCTGATACAAAAGCTCCTAAATATTTAAAGCCACGCACCATGCCGAAAAATTGGCCTGGGACTTTGATGTCCGTGTTGATGCCATTGGTGTTATTAGTCATCATGTTGGTCTTCTCTGCACTTATTTCCATTCCAAAGGCTCTAGAGATGGTGTCATTCTTCTGTACCAGCTGTTCAAGTTATTGTTCTTCTCCAGCCAATCCATCTATGTCATCCCCAAAACGGAGGTTGGAGATTGCTCTATCCACTATGCTGACTGTGCCTTCGTGATGTGCAACAGCATCTGACATGATACGCTCCAGGAGGATGTTGAAGAGTGTTGAACAGAGTAGGCATCCTTGACGCATGCCAACTGTTGTTCTGAACCAGTTCTCGATGGCGCTGTTGTGGAGGACTGCAATGGCAGCCTTGTCATACAGGCTTTTTATGACTTCAATAATGTTAGGGCTAATATTGTACACTCTCATGGTCGCCCACCGAGCTGCATGCCAGACTCGATAAAACGCTTTCTTGACGTCTACAAACACATTATATAGATGTTGTTGGTGCTGTGGGTATGTCATGCAGATGATTCTGAGGTTGAAAATCTGCTCAATGGTACTTCGCCCTGCCCTGAATCCTGCTTGTTCTTCAGCTATGATTTGTTCAGCTTGGGGTTTCAACCTGTTGAGTATTATTTTCAGGAGGACCTTGCTGGGATGGCTGATGAGGCTGATGGTGCGGTAATTTTCACACTCCTAAAGGTTACTCTTTTTGGGAAGGGTTATGACTCGGTCCATGGTATAGGCCACTCTCCACCCTGCCAGATCTTGTTACAGATAATGGTGATGGCGTCAATAATCGACTCTTCTCCTGCTTGAAGCTTTTCTGTTACGTTCGAGGTTCGAATCCCGTAAACATGGTGTTTATTTATTATATTGTTGCATACCCTCCCCCACCCCCTCATCCTTTAAAAAAATTATTTAAAAAAAATCCGCCACCGCGATGACTTTTCTTGGTATACATAAGTTTTGTTTTAGGTTCAAGGCATCTGTACAATCTAATTATATACAAAGTTTCAAGAATATTAACAAAAAATGAAGAAAAAAGTTGACGTTTATGTGCAGAACTATTGGCAAATAAAATAAGGAAAAGCAAAGAAATTAAAGGAATAAATATTTCAGAGACAAAACATAAAGTGAGTCAATTTGCCGACAATACTTCATTACTTTTAGAAAGTGACAAAAATTCTTATGAAAAACTATTTTAGACGTTAAATGATTCTGAGAACATTTCCGGCTTAAAGATGAATTATGAAAAAACCTGTAGTAAACAAAATAGCGACATTACATTTTTTCCTAACATATAAATGATTTCGAATCCATTACAGTTTAAAATCCCAGGGCTCTGGTTTACAAGCGATCTCACTAATATGGCCGAAATAAATTTAATGAGACAAAAAATTATTTAACATTATTATGGTCAAAGAGATTTATCACTCCATCGGGAAAAGTTGCAGTACTTAAATTTTTGATATTATCCAAAGTCACTTGTTTATTAATTTTAGCACCTAATCCTCCCAACGAGTTAATAGAACAGTTACAGACAATGTGCTATGACTTTGTATGGGGCAAAAAAGAGACAAAATTAAAGGAGCAATAGCAATTCATAGTATCTACAATGGTGGTATAAATCTGCCAAATATAGAAACACAAATTACATTCTTAAAACTTACTTGCTTGAAAAAATGTATTCAAAAGTATCATTCTAAATGGAAAAAAGTTTTGAAAGAAATATGTCCAGAGATAAAATGCTAAAGGAATATGGCGTAGGTGTGCTAAAACTGGAAAATAATTGTTAATGGGTTTTGGAAGGCTGTATTTAATAGCTATAATAATCGGTACGACAAAGTGAACATTTGTACTGATCAGAACATTTTAATGGAACTATTGTTTTTTTTTAAATAAAAAGTTTTAAACTGACGATCAGGTGTTGTATTGTGACGACTGGACCCCCCCCCCCCCCCAAAAAAAAAAAAAAAAGTCAAGGATGTGCTAGGTGTAATTGCGGGTAAATGAAGTGCGGAAATAAAGAATGAATGCTGTAAGTATTTTCCTGTTCTGCCCGTGCTCACATCGAAACTAACCAACCATTTCACTACCTATGCAGCCCATTTATTACATCAAACATCACAACATATTCATCAAGCACATATATGACAGACAATTATAAATACAAAATATAAACGACAGTAAATACTCCAGAAAATATGCAGGCCGAAGCGCAGCATCAAAATGTGAAAGGGTTACTCTTAATCCAAGAATGTCTCGAAAGGGAAGACCATGGCAGGCCTAAACTAATCCAAGCTTGAAGATGGCTATTCTAAATTAACATATTGTTCACGTCCGTCAGCGGCCACATCAGTGCCCTCACCATCACCATCATCTTTGTTTTCTCTGCCATCATTTTCATCGCTGCGAGTTCCACCTTCCTGGCATAATCATTTCCATCCGCAGGATCGAAGAAACATTTAATATATATATTCACAGTCTCAAGTTTTCCTACCTTTAACAACAGCCCTGTGCTCATAAAAAAAAACCAACCCAGCGACTCCTCGCCGACCCTCGAGCTGCGGAAATTCTTCTTTACAAAGAGACGAGTCAAAGGGCCAACAACCCTATATTCTGCCCTTCATCTTTCCATTCCTTATATCGGCACTGGGACCTTGCACAGTGTAAAGCACTGCGACTGACAACGTAACTACTAATACAAAAACTTCCACTGTGCCAGACAAATAGCATAATTAAAACTTCATCATAAACGGAAATTATGTCTTCACAAATTCGACAATCATGTTTGAAAATGACATTCCAATCATGTTAAAGTTTTATGCAAATAACAAACAGAATAAATTCCTCGTGTTTAAAAAGACGTGAATTGAAGTCTCTGTCGTCACCCGGCTGAAACTCACTTCAACAAAATGAATACTTATCCAAAAATAACAAATGCAAATTATATTTCGATCCTATCTGGTTAACCCAAGTTTTACTCAGGGGAGGTGATATGCTAAAGAATACGACCAGGCATCAGACAACCAGTTTCAGGAACAAAGGGTGGAAAAAATCCGATGCGCACACCAGCATCATATTTTTGCTCAGTCTCCCCGCACAAAGCCTCTCTTCTCTCAATTCAAAATTTCACTCATAGTTTCCAGTAAGAAACAGTTCACTTTATAATTAGCATGACTATTGGACTGCGCCTACAAACACAGCTCCTATAACTCGGGTTTGCGCCAACAAACGCAAAGATATTAAAAATGTAAATTGGAGAAATGTTTTAAAAAACTCGTTTGTGACAAAGACATATATTTTTTTATGGATTTGGTGAAAGAAATAGTGCTTTTTTAGCAGTACAAGAATTGTAAAGCAAATTTATACTTTTGTGCCTTTATGACGTATTTTGGCTGTGTTCATTCCATTTAAAATTGCTTGAAGAAACATAATATTCTGTAAATAATGATTGTAATAATATGAGCTATAATAAAACCTATAGTGTATATTAAGAGTCCAAAAGGAGAAAAATAATTTTATGAAATATTATTGGGTAAACCTTTGCAGTCAAAGCGTCTAAAGACTGGGAGAAAATTGTGGGATCTGATATTGAATGGTCGAAGGTATTCATGGCAAATAATCCCAACAAACTAAAGAAGTAATATTCTATACAAATGTAAAATAAACAAAAGAAAACCATTATTACAAGTATTTTTAAGAGTCATCGTTTAAACATATACATTTGATAAATATGTTTTTCAGATTAACATGAACTATGACAAGTTAACACAAAACTTGAGCAGCTTACAAACAACTTATAAAAAAAATAGGCCTTCCGATTAAAACAGGCTGTAACAAGCAGACATTGCGCTACTTATAGAGTCTATCAACAAACAAGAAAAAACGCGAAACGTTCCAGAATGATAACCAATCAAAATAAAACTCGTCGTCGGAGTTACGCACTACCTTACGTATTAGTAATTATATAATCATCTCGAAGCTTCGATCAAATAACCACCACAATTTGGCCGACGGAAACTAAAATAGACATTACATTAGGCCGCTCCAGCAATGGTATAGATCAATAAACACTACCATCGCACGCCTCGTGTTTGAACACAATACCCACTTGAAATCGGAGGGCGCGTCTCAGTCGTAACATACTGCAAACTAACGAAATGAGATATATTACCCGTGTGGGATATTACGGTCGTGCAGGAACTTGAGGCCGGTGCAGATCTGGTTGTAGAACTCCCGGGCTAGCATCTCCCCGATCCCTCGGGCGAAGCAACCCTGCGGGGACAGAGCTTGACCCAACGAGCCCAAGGCACACCACTCGTTTACCAGGTACGTTGTGTGTCCATCAACGTAGCGGCGTAAACAGCGGAGCTGACCGCCACACAACAAACCCAATGTTAGCAATTTTAATTCATCCAGTAGATCCATTAATTCAATCATTAATTCACTCAAAATCACAATACATTTAACCAATGAATCATTCCCTCACTGCACAGATACGAGGTCTGTCCGTGCTAGCACCGAACTGGGAATGGCATCATATCACCACGAGTCGCTAAGGCGGGCATTGTTCACGTCAATAAAAGCAAGATGACAATAGCCGGAAAATAAACCGTTTGAAAAGTGGTATTTTGTTGGCGGTGTTGTGACTGTGATTTATCCTAACAAAACAAAATGAATTCCAAAACAAGGAACGATACACCACTATCTGAACTATATGCAAGCTAGGTGTCGGATAGCGCAGTGGTTGGAGCACTCGCTACTGTGTCGCAAGTTAAGCACCGTCCAGTGCGGTTAGCACTTGGATGGGTGACCGCAAAACGTGAAGCAACAAATAACAACGCCCGCAGTTGACTCAACTGTGATTGAGTACCTACTCTCTTAAGGGTGGGGAAGGTAAAGCAGCGAGGGAGAGAGATGGGCATCACCCTCATTACGCTGGCCCAAGATAAGTGTGATCTCCAACATCACGCTTCAATACGGCCACAAGGCTATGGGACTACCTTTACCTTATGCGAGCTAATAATTATGAAAATCGGCTAAGCCAATGTTTAGATACAACTCAAAACGTATTTAGAAAATGGTGAAGCAAATAGAAATGATATAGCATGCTTAGCAGTAGATAATGTTAAAGTCTCCACAAAGTAAAAATGATGGGTGCAGCTATTCTTGAGGTAAGGCAAAAAGTGTGTTTAGAACAAAAAAGTGACATTGGTAGCGTCGGACAGACCGACAGACTTGCCGACAACCGGGGTGCAATTTAAGGATGGTCCATGATTTGAAGTAAGCTTACCTGTATTCTAATACCCAACAAAATCGCTTCAGCCGTTGTTTAAGACAATTTAAAAAAACGTGTTTAGCACCAAAATAACTCCAGTGACCTTGACCTTTGTGGTAAAGCAAATATGATGTCACCTTCCTCCAACCCCCTCCCCCTTCCCCTCTCCTTTGCCGGTCCCTCGTCCCCCTCCCCATCGATCTCATCCCAACTAACCGACTTTGGACAGCTCCAGTGACCTTGAAATTTGTATAGTATGTATGTCTCATTGATATTTATCTTGCTTCAAAGAATCATAAGCTCAATATTATTAAAAATAAAGAGAAGAAAAAAAATAAATTTTATGAAAAACTGTCATGTTTTTACTAACAATTGTTGACCCTGTGACCTTAACGTGAAGTCATTTATTCACTGATCATATATGGGGTCTCATGGGTATAAACCATATTACCAAGTTTGATTGTGATAGTTGAAATGGGTTTTGAGATATTAATCCACTTGCAAGTTTTGCACAGACTGCGGACATCGTACGATGGACTGACAGATGGACGGACGGACATTTTTTCTAAATGTAATATTTGGACTATTAAGGATTCATCTCCCACAGATTTGTACAAATCTTAATTGTTGTTGTTGTTGTTGGTTTTTTTTTGGGGGGTGGGGTGGGGGGAAGTGGGGCAGTACATAGACTCACGTTGCTATGCATGCGAGTCAAAAACACCAAGCGCTTACCATTTTACCCTTGCAAAATAAATAAAATTATCTTATCTTATCGTATATGATATTATCATTCTCTTCTCATCTTCTCTTACCTTATCTCTCTGGTCAGAATAAAGGAAATGTGTGAGCAACGTGACTTACGATGTTGGGATGGGTCTGCATGGTTTCGTAGACGTTACAGGCGTGAAGAAAAATGGACCGCTGATAATCGCCAGGCACACACATCCAGTTCATTGCCTTGACTGCCACCTGCAAAACAAGTTTTAGGATTTTAGCCTACCTCCCTCTGAAAGTGAATGTCGTAAAATCATTTTACAATTACAGCTATCTGAAAACAGCTTGAAAAATAAAGATTGGATTTTAGGATTTTGTAACCAACCCTGTCACCCATTCAGATGAATTAGAGTCGCTTTCTCAGCACAAGGCCACCCTGCACAAGCCGAAAACAAGCCCCACTACCCCTTTCTACCTTAAAATATAGGCCTAACGTCTAAATCCCCAAATTCTAGAATCTTAAATAACTACCACACTGATTGAAGTGGTAAGATGGCCGGTGCACGCAGTCAGCTAAAATTCGATAAATTTGTCCCTGCGATACTCAAGTCCGCTATTCGACTAGTATTGATATCACGTCAACCTGGATTTCACTTCCACAAGTGCGTCTGAAGTCCAGTTCAAAATTGCGCAAAAACATAAAAATAAAATAAAATAAAATAACTGTCCAGTTGACGCTACAGGGTGACTGTTTGCTTTGAAATGTTTATTAAAGATGGGTTGTATAGTATAGTATAGTATAGTATAGTATAGTATAGTATAGTATAGTATAGTATAGCATATCATAGTATAGTATAGTGTAGTGTAGTGTATAGTGTAGTGTAGTGTAGTGTAGCGTAGAGTAGTATAGTATAGTATTGTATAGTATAGTATAGTACCGTATAGTATAGTATAGTATAGTATAGTATAGTATAGTATAGTATAGTATAGTATAGTATAGTATAGTATAGTATAGTATAGTATTGCATTTGCAAAACTGTGAAACAATGCAGACGTCTCATGTTGTTCGACCATCCAAAAGGTCGTTTGATGTAGGCGCTGCGTGGATTACGGTTGGCATTCTGTCACAATAGGCTATTTAGACCCTGCACTAAGGCTTCTATCCTTAAATAGTTCAGCCTGCTGTAGCCTCTAGTAGACGACAGAAGTCATGCCTGTGCTAAGCATGTGTAAGCTAACTCTCGCTAGGGTAGGCAGTGACCTCATTCAGCTGACGTATAGCCACAACCTCCCGTTAGGAGGCGTTCAGGTCTCACGAGATTTTCGCGGGTTTAAGCTGACCACACGGTTAGGTAGTCATTCTCTTTCTAAATCTCAACCGAGAAGGACGCACTCAGAAAGATCTCTCGCAACAGACTGAGCAGGTGACGGGTGAAATTCAATTCATCGCAGTATAGCCACAGCCTGACATTGTCAAGAAGGTAAATGATTAATCTTTTGTTTCATTGTGAATTATTGATAATATTGTTGGATTATGCTTGTGAAGTCTTGCCATGTTTTATCATTGTGAATGTTAGTCAAACTTTGCTTGACCACGTGGCTGGCCCGCGACCGTTTGGCGAAACCACGAGGTAGCCTCTATTGTCCAACTGTTGTATCTCCTATGTGTATTATTGCAGACCAGTGGCTGTACCAGAGAATGTGTATATTGTTAATTACTTCTCCATGTGTTTAGTTTAGTATGTATATGTATAGGAAGTATGTTGGAGATTCCAGTGGACCTCGGACATAGAAGAATGATCGTCCCTTGTTTGTATAAGTGGAGCGATCACTGAGGGCTGTTTCTGCCATTAGTGAGACGCTCTGCACACCCGTTTTAAACAAGGCATTGCAGAAACTCGTCTAATGTTTTGCAGATGAGCAAGCTTGTTGGTCCGATGCAGGAAATAGACCACTAAGAGTCAACTCTGACATTTGGCCTGCAGGGGAACATCGAGTACTGAGCTCCGATAGCCCAATAGTCAACAACCAAGAAGGAGACACCATCATATCACCACACCTCAACGAATCAGCTAAGCGCACTAACACTGATCTAGAAGGACTGTGCGGCAGTCCACTCTCCTGAAAACAAACATTAGGCCAACCAGAACAAATAGCCCAATGATGAGACATTAGCAAATATCAAGAACAGTAGCAGCATAGACCCATCAAGGAACAACTATTCGAAGTGAATTTGGACATTTAAGTTAATAGAGTGTTTAGAGAATTATGTATAGCACTGTTGCAAAACTAGTGCAGATAGAGTTATCCGGCCCTGCCTTCACCTATGCCACGTACACCGGCTAGTTCCGGTTGAATATTAAGCATGGCAGCACGTAGACGGAAGACTTGTGGCGGAGAAAAACAGTATTGCGTTTGCTGCCCTAATTTCGCAGGAAAAGTAATTGAAGGGCGCATTGTCAAGTTACACACATTACCAGCTAACAAAACACTGAAACGATTGTGGGAACAACGTTTGCGACTGATTCGGAAAGATTACAACAATGTAAAATAAGATTCAAGATTCTTTATTGTCCAAACACAAGGCATGGATATTTGTTTAGCAGTGCAATAAGGAAGGAGATAACAACATCAAAATTATTACAAACATGGACATTCAATATTGATACATTTGATATACTATCAAAAACAACTTCCATACCAAAATACAAATCTATAAACACTAACACACATGCATAAACAGATAACCAGCCACATACCCATGCGTACACATTTAACACACAGATAATTATTCCACAGTATATGTATACACAACTACAACACTCACCCATTCTTCCATGCCTTAGATCCATCCTAGATCATAATAATAATAATAATAATAATAATAATAATAATCATTATAATAATAAGAGTAATAATACAAAATAATCATCATAATATTAATAATAATCGTAATCATTAGAGTAATTTATAATTATAAAAATAATAATAATAACAATGCAACTACAACTAATAATAATAATAATAATAATAATAATAATACAACAGCAGCACCAACAGACAACTAATAATTAATATATGGTAATAATGATAATAATAATAACAATACTACTACAACTAATAATAATAACAACTGAAAGACTGAAAATAATAAGACATAATTGCAGTTGCTTCACTGAATTAAAAACAAAAATTATTCTACTGTATAATAATGTTATCTTCTAGATAAACTGCAAAATTAACATTTCTCAATTAAAAAATTAAAGCAAAGAAAAAGAAAGAGACTTTGAATTTCTCGTGAATGTAGGTCACTGACAAACGAATTAGGCCTACTGAACAAACAAATCAGCAAACAATGTTTAGGCAAGCAGCCACCCTGAGTAAAATTTGAACGATTGTACAAGAGAAATATAATTTATATAACCCTGCATCTTTCTTGCTTCAACCGGAACTAGCCGAAACCCAAGGGCCGCAACCGATCCGCCACTTTCGCTTTCATTATGAAACAGTGCTATAGAGTAGAGGAAATAAATGTGTGATATTTACTGTTAACAAGGTGTTGGACTATCTATGTTTCATAGCAGTGCGAGAGCTAGTATGTCAGTGAATCTTTTACCATTTTCTCCCTATCTCTATAACACTATCCGCACACAGACCGGGCTAAACATATAAATGTATTAAGATTAGTCACAGGGTGATTATACTAGCCGATCCCCGCAGACAAAGACGAGTGGGTAATAGCATTCCATTGTGCAGAGCCCGGTAACAATAGACCCACCGTCACACATTCATTAATTCATAAACTACCACTGAGCTGAAGGCTACTGCCACAACTGCACAGCTACTACTGCCCGCACAGTGCGGTAATCATCCTCATCCTCATCGTCATCATCATCATCATCATCATCATCATCATCATCATCATCATCATCATCATCATCATCATCATCGCGGTGGGCTGTCTTACACTATTAATGTCATTCTTCGTATTCAGTACCATCCCCCTCCTCTCCTTCATCATCATCATCATCATCATCATCATCATCATCATCATCATCATCATCATCATCATCATCATCATCATCATCATCATCATTAGCAGCAGCATCACCTTGGAAGGTTGTCCATCCACAAGTTCATTCTTGTCGAGACCTTCGTACACCGTGGAGACAGATCCAGCGCCCACACGCCTGACCAGGGCTATGCCGGCAGTTCGCATGGCTTCCTTGTCCTGCAAATGCGATCATAAAAATTCATTACGCATTATTCTTATATGCCGTGCAGAAGCCATTAAGGAGCAAGGAATAAAACAAGCCAAGGGAGGCAAGTTGCATTAAACATCAAGAAAGGCAATTATCGATTACCCTGCTTTCAAAGGTGCACCCCTCCCCCCACACCACCCCACCCCCAAAAAATAAAAAATTAAATTTAAAGTGCGACATTTGGGTTTTTAATTCCATATGCTTCTCCATGAGCTTAGTGAGCTCAAAAGTAGTATAAATGTATATAAATGTCTGGCTCAAAATGCTGTTTAATGCGCACCGTCTAAAACCCTAGACAACTTATCAGTCCTGAACGACTGAAGGAGGGTAGGACTAGTGCTTGCTGTGTGTTTATGTAGCCTAACTGTCACCTGTCTAGGACATAAGCGTCAGGATTTTTAAAAGCTTTGGAATGCGTGCGTTCCTGCTTGCTCTTCAGCTATGATTTGTTCAGCTTAGGGTTTCAACCTGTTGAGTATTATTTTCAGGAGGACCTTGCTGGGATGGCTGATGAGGCTGATGGTGAGGTAATTTTCACATTCTTGAAGGTTACCTTTTTTGGGAAGAGTGATGACAAGCGTCTGGGTCCATGGTGTAGGCCACTCCCCACTCTGCCAGATCTTGTTACAGATAATGGTGAGTGCGTCGATCATCGCTTCTCCTCCTGCTTGAAGCAGTTCCGCGGGTATGTTGCCCACTCCCGCTGACTTCCCCTTCCTCAGCGATTGCACTGCTGCCTCAACTTCTTCTCGGAGAATTGGGTGGATTTCTTCTTCTTTTCTGTTCTCTGGACATGCTAGAACTGATGGGTCTCCGTTTGGTTTGTGGTTGTAAAGGTCAGAGCAGTACTCTGTCCATGACTTCTTGTTCTTCTGTAAGGCATATGCCAGACTTGCTTTGGATGGTGGAGCCCTTGGGCTGTTTAACACTTGTCAGCCGCTTCACAGTCTGGTAAGCCTTCTTGCTGTTGTTCTTGTTCAGACTGTTCTCTATTTCCTGGCATTGATCTTCTATCCAGGTCTCCTTTGCTGTGCGCATGCCTTTTCGAATTTCATTTCAGACTACACCTCGGTCAATAAACTGGCTCCGAGGAGTGGGGGGCATCGTGCTGTTTGAGCATCAGTGTCATGTTATCAGTACGCTATATATGCTGTGATATTGGCGGTATGTTTATAGCTAAGCCATATTTCTATCTCCTTTGCTCTGTTCACGCAGCCTTTGACTGCTTAGCCTTACTCTGCAGAGTTGCCCTATTAAATGAACCGAAATAAGCAAACCTGCTCCATCTCTCGCCATATTTTGCCTCCAACGGTGTATCCTTTGATCAACTGCCCCCCATCCTTGGCCAGTTCTGTGGTCTCCTCTTTACCCTGGGCGTTGTTACTGCGGTCCGCCAGGTAAGAGTAGGGTGTCTTGTCATGCAGCAGCTCTATCGGATTCACTGTTTTGCATGTGGACATACACATGCAATGATGTTAAACATGATGACAACGAAGATGAAGAAGAAGAAGAAAATGATGTTGACGATGAAAATTATGATGATGATAATGGTATAACGACGACGAGATTGTTTATGACGTTACTGATTATGAAGAAGGGCGGTAATGACAACCACGACAACGATGATGATGACGACATTGGTGGTGATGGAGGCGGTAGTGGTGGTGAGAGTGATCTTAGGACGATGATGGTGACAATAATATAGTGGTGAATACGCATGATAATCATTACCATCATCATGACGCTGACGGCAATGATGTTGACGACGACGAAGAAGAAGAAGAAGACGAATGATGATGATGATGCTGTTAATGATAATGACGATTGATGATTGTCGTGGTGGCGTTGATGGTAGTGGTGGTGGTGATAATGATGGTGGAACAATGATGATGACAATAATATAGTGGTGAATACTCATGCTAGTCAACGCCATCATCGTGTCGTTGACGACGACGATAACGACGACGACGACGACGAAGAAGAAGAAGAACAACAACAAGAACAAGATGATGATGATGATGATGATGATGATGATGATGATGATGATGATGATGATGATAACGGTGATTATGATGATGACTATTTTGACGCTGAGGATGAAGGCAACAACGACGACGATTATATAGATAAATGTCACCACCACCGATGGTGACGACGATGACGTTACCTCTTATGACGAGAATTACTGACCATTAATGACACTCATATAAAACTGCCTGTCTCGACTGTGAATGTCGGCTGCCATCTCAACAAGATTGGCTGGGGAGATGTGCACCCACGCGTCTTTGGACCTCGGCTGAGGCTGTTCTTTGGGTTTGCATTTGGTTGGTTGGTACTACATTGTAGAAAAACAGATTTACACTGAGAAAGCAAGAAGAACAAGATGATGATGATGATGATTATGGTGATGATGATGATGATGTTGATAAGGACGGTGATTATGATGATGATGACTATTTTGACGCTGAGGATGAAGGCAACAACGACGACGATTATATAGATAAATGTCACCACCACCGATGGTGACGACGATGACGTTACCTCTTATGACGAGAATTACTGACCATTAATGACACTCATATAAAACTGCCTGTCTCGACTGTAAATGTCGGCTGCCATCTCAACAAGATTGGCTGGGGAGATGTGCACCCACGCGTCTTTGGACCTCGGCTGAGGCTGTTCTTTGGGTTTGCATTTGGTTGGTTGGTACTACATTGTAGGAAAACAGATTTGCACTGAGAATGGTTGCAGTGACGGTGTTTTGCGTAACTGATATAACTAAATATGTGGCAGTATTTTGCATAAATAATATAACGAAATATTAGCAGTATTTTTGCACGAATGATGTCACAGTATGTATGTAGCAGTATTTTTATTGCATTACTTCGTTGTACAACATTAACAACGAGGTCCGACAGACCATCAAACAAGCCATTGGACAACATGATGACATGCTCACAGTTGTGAAGAAACGGAAACTCCGATGGTATGGCCACGTCACCAGAGCATCAGGCCTTGCAAAAACCATCCGTCAAGGTACGGTGCAAGAAGGCAGAAGAAGAGAGAGACAGAAAAAGAGGTGGGAGGACAACATTCAAGAATGGACTGGTTTGACACTGAACGAAGCCATGAGAATAGAGGAAGATGGAGTACGCTGGTTAAACGGTCATCTGTGGTGTCCCAAAGCCCTTTGAGTTACGGGATAGGATAGGATAGGATACAATTCTTGCATGAAAGATGTAACGGTATATGTGGCAGTATTTTGCATAAATGATGCAACAGAATATCTGACAGTATTTTGCATGAATAATGTAACAGTAATTATGTAACACTATGTTTTGCTTAAATGATGCAACATAATATATGGCAGTCCAATCCTATTCTATCCCCAAACTCTGAGGTCATTGGGGCACCACAGATGATCATTTAACCAGCGTACTACATCTTTCTCTGTCCTCAGCAACACAGATGGCTTCGCTCAATGTCAAGCCAGCCCATTCTCGAATGTTGTCCTCCCACCTCTTTTTTGGTCTCCCTCTTCTACTACCTTCTTGCACTGTGCCTTGCAGGATGGTCTTTGCAAGGCCTGATGATCTGGTGACGTGGCCATACCATCGGAGTTTCCGTTTCTTCACCACTGTGAGCAGGTCATCGTGTTGGCTTGTGTGATGGTCTGTCGGACTTCGTCGTTAGTGATGTGCTGGGTATAGGAAATGCCCAGAAGTCTTCTGTAGCACCTTATATCCATGCTTTGTATTCTTCGTTATAGATCCGCTGTGAGGGTCCATGTTTGGCAAGCGTATATGAAGATTGAGATAACAAGGGAGCGCAACAGCCTTACCTTGGAATGTAGACTGAGGGGCTTGTCTTTCCAAATGGGTTTCAACCTCGCCAGGGCAGCAGTTGTTTGTGCGATCCTGGAGAGGACTTCCTGTCGGGGCCCATTGTCTGATACAATGGCTCCTAAATATTTGAAGCTATGCACTGTGTTGAGGGATTGGCCTTGGACTTTGATGTCCGTGTTGATGCCTTTGGTGTTGTTGGTCATCATTTTGGTCTTCTCTGCACTTTTTTCTATTCCATAGGCTCTGGAGGTGGTGCCAAGTCTCTGTACCAGCTGTTTAAGTTCTTGTTCCTCTCCAGCCAATCCATCAATGTCATCCGCAAAACGAAGGTTGGAGATTGCTCTACCCCCTATGTTGACCGTGCCTTCGTGATCTGCAAGGGCATCTGACATGATGCGCTCTAGGAAGATGTTGAAGAGGGTTGGAGAGAGTAGGCATCCTTGACGCACACCGATTGTTGTTCTGAACCAGTTTCCGATGGCGCTGTTATGGAGGACTGCACTGGTAGCCTTGTCATACAGGCTTTTGATGACTTCTTGTTCTTCTGTAAGGTAATGCCAGACTTGCTTTGGATCGTGGAGACCTTGGGCTGTTTAACACTTGTCAGCCGCTTCACAGTCTGGTAGGCATTTTTGCTGTTGTTCTTTTTCAGACTGTTCTCTATTTCCTGGCATCGATCTTCTTATCCAGTTCTCCTTTGCTGTGCGCATGCCTGTTTGGATGTCGTATATTTTCCATACAAAAATTAACAGAATATGTAGCAGTATTTTGCATAAATCGTGTAACAGAATGAATATATGACAGTGTTTTTTTTTTTTTTTTTTTTATAAATGATGTAACAGGATATGTGACCGTATTTTGCATAAATGATGTAAGGGAGTATGCGACTGTATTCTGCATAAATGATGTAATAGCATATATGTAAGTTGTAACAGTTTATTTTGCATAAATGATGTTACAGATTCCTATCCTATCCCTATCCTGTCCCGTAACCCGGAGGTCATAGGGGCACCACAAATGATCGTTTAACCAGCATACTCCATCTTTCTCTGTCCTCAGCAGCCCTGATGGCTTCGCTCAGTGTCAAACTAGTCCATTCTCGAATGTTGTCCTCCCACCTCTTTTTCGGTCTACCTCCTTGCACTGTGCCTTGCAGAATAGTCTTTGCAAGGCCTGGTGATCTGGTGACGTGGCCATTCCATCGGAGTTTCCGTTTCTTCACCACTGTGAGCAGGTCATCGTGTTTGTCCAATGGCTTGTGTGATGGTCTGTCGGACTTCGTCGTTGGTGATGTATTGGGTATAAGAAATGCCCAGCATTCTTCTGTAGCACCTCATCTCCATGCTTTGTATTCTTCGTTGGAGATCTGCTGTGAGGGTCCATGCTTCGCAAGCATATAGGAAGATGGAGATGACAAGGGAGCGCAGCAGTCTTACTTTGGAATGTAGACTGATGGTCCTGTCTTTCCAAATGGGCTTCAACCTTGTCATGGCAGCAGTTGTTTGTGCGATCCTAGAGAGGACTTCCTGTCGGGACCCATTGTCTGATACAATGGCTCCTAAATATTTGAAGCTATGCACTGTGTTGAGAGATTGGCCTTGGACTTTGATGTCCGTGTTGATGCCATTGGTGTTGTTGGTCATCATTTTGGTCTTCTCTGCACTTATTTCCATTCCATAAGCTCTGGAGGTGGTGTCAAGCCTCTGTACCAGCTGTTTAAGTTCTTGTTCCTCTCCAGCCAATCCATCAATGTCATCCGCAAAACGAAGATTGGAGATTGCTCTACCCCCTATGCTGACTGTGCCTTCATGATCTGCAAGAGCAACTGACATGATGTGCACTAGGAAGATGTTGAAGAGTGTTGGAGAGAGTAGGCATCCTTGACGCACACCGATTGTTGTTCTGAACCAGTTCCCGATGGAGCTGTTGTGGAGGATTGCACTGGTAGCCTTGTCATACAGGCTTTTGATGACTTCAATAATTTTAGGGCTGATGTTGTACACTTTCATTGTTGCCCATAGAGCTGCATGCCAGACTCGGTCAAACGCCTTCTTGAAGTCTATGAACATAGTTACAGATTACGTGACAGTATTTTGCATAATATGTAACAGTATGCCCTGTGCAAGCTGCCAGCGTGGATTTGTGCGCCTTACAAGTGTATATCATCATCATCATCATCATCATCATCATCATCATCATCATCATCATCATCATCATCATCATCATCATCATCATCATCATCGTCGTCGTCGTCGTCGTCATCATGGTGTGTGGGAGAGTATTTTGCAGAAATTATATAACGTCGCCATAAAACTTTGTCGCGTCTGCGATATTTTGTTCACGTTACAATTTACCTGAGTCGCGCGACCGATAGCCCAATATAAAAATTTGCCTTGATTAGTACGGTCGTCTGTACTTTACATTTAAATAGAACAGAGGACTGCTAGCATTCAAAACTGGACAATAATAACAAACAAATAGCTACATAAACCAAAACAACAAAAACTGGACAATAATAACAAACAATAGCTACATAAACCAAAACAACAAAAACTGGACAATAATAACAAACAAATAGGTACATCAACCAAAACAACAAAAACTGGACAATAATAACAAACAAATAGGTACATAAACCAAAACAACGCTCATTTGGACAAAAACGACATATAACAACACAATTTACCTTTTCCAGCGAAGTTCTTCGTCAGGCGGACAAAACACGAAACAACACAGGGGCGGATCTAGGGCGGGCGGGGAAGGAAGGAAAAGAAAGACAGAAAAACGAAAAAGAAGAAAACATTTTAAATTAAAACAAATAAAAAGAAATTGTTAAACAAATTGTGTTGCGATGTCTACCGCAAACATCCAAAGACTATGAATGTTCGCGGTCGCAAGACTTATTACTACGGTATGGTTACGTCCCTTGGCGTTACTTTCACTTCCGTTTATCAGTGCAAAGTGTAATGGCGGTTTATTTATTTATGCATTTATTTATTTATTTTTAAGAAGTCGCTACGGGCAGGACGCTGAAGGCAATGCCAAAGCGACGCCCTCTTTTAAATCTGCCGATGCAGCGGGCATTAAGAAACTGAAGGCTTTCTTCTCATCACTGCCTATGGGCGGTAACTAATCTTAAAAGTTATTATTATTAACATTATTATTATTATTATTATTAGTAGTAGTAGTAGTAGTAGTAGTAGTAGTAGTAGTAGTAGTAGTAGTAGTAGTAGTATGACTATTATTATTTTTTATTTATTTTTTTCTATTATTGCGCTATTCCAGCACATACCTACTATCACTCCAAACTGGCGTCCTATCCTACCCTATCCTATCCTATCCTATCCTGTAACTCGAAGGTTGTTGGGGCACCACAGATGATCGTTTAACTAGCGTACTCCATCTTTCTCTGTCCTCAGCAACCCTCATGGCTTTGCTCAGTGTCAAGGCAGTCCATTCTCGAATTTTGTCCTCCCACCTCTTTTTATGTCTCCCTCTTCTTCTGCCTTATTGCACCGTGCCTTGCAGGATGGTCTTTGCAAGGCATGATGCTCTGGTGACGTGGCCATACCATCGGAGTTTCCGTTTCTTTACCACTGGGAGTAGGTCATCGTGTTATCCAATGGCTTGTTTGATGGTCTGTCGGACTTCGTCGTTGGTGATGTGCTGGGTATAGGTATTGCCCAGCAGTCTTCTGTAGCACCTCATCTCCATGCTTTGTATTCTTCGTTGTAGATCTGAGTCATTTGTCCAATAAAACTCAGTTTTTAATTCGTTTAACGTTTTGCATGATTTTCAAATGAGGGCATTTTGTTATTTTCGGCTGTACAGGAATAATATTTAGTTCTGCATAAACGTCTTCTCGACAAGTACTTTATTTTTATGACTTCAGCTTGACTGTAGAATCACGTCACGAATTATATTTTATTAAAAGTGTCAGTTGAGCTTAGATCTTATCCGCTTTAAACTCAATGCTTCACAATAAAAAATGTGGGCCTACTTTTCTCAAATTAGATTTGAAGACCTATATCAAGAAGAAAGAAGACTACCGACATAGAAAAATATGTTCTGGTGCAAAGTACATGCTCTTACAATTAAAAATGTTATATATAACAAAGAGAGATAAATTAACGAATCCGTCAAACTAACATATAAAGTGTTGTGGATAAATGTGGGTTGTGTACATAAGTATGACTGTGTCTTTGCATAGTTTATACAGAAATAAAGGAATAAATAACTGGTCTTACTATACCTTTTGGTTCAGAATACGCAATATTCAATCAGATATGTTATGGGCTGATTTCAATGATACTAAACCCATTTTTGAATCGTTATTATAACGTGAGGCTTACTTGTAACCCCGGATTTGTACAACGTGTGATCATATTATTTTCCCATTACCATCACATTACATTTACATTACATTATTATTGCTTTAGGTCCAGCGGACTCTTCCGAGCCAAATCAGGACCGGACAACCCCCAATCCGCATAAAAGATCTGCTGAAACAACCCTAGTGGTAAAACCGAAAGCTCTTCACCAGCCAGTCACTTTACAATAAAGACATCGCACGCAGGGGACGGCTGAGGCTTCACCCCAACTTATCGAACCCCCGTTTACAAAAACAAAATAGAATACAAACATCATTATAAATTATCAACAAAACACATACATATAAAATGCCTACATTGCTAAATAATAACATCATAGGAAGCCCTAGTGACCACCTGGCAGAAAGCGTCCAATATTCCCAAGCTGATCCAACAGATCTCATACACAAATAAGCAGTCTTGTCCCGGAAGAGTTTTCAAGAAAAAAGGTAGGAGACTGGTCTAGCGAAGAAGACGATAGTATAGCAGATTGATAGAACAGAGCAGGAATGAGAAAGAGCAAATGAGAAAGACAGCGACAGTGGGAATTTAAAGCACTAAATTTGCCGAACCGAAAAGCGAAGCTTTACGTCCTATTATTAATTAGTTAAGGACAAGATCTGTAGCCGGGGGAGGGATGAAACACCCCCACCCGGCTTTCGCAGCGAGTCTGGAGCCGGACCGGGTCCGTCTCCGTGCATGTCTGGACGAGGAGGAGTTACCGGCGAATAAATCGACCTTGTGGGGGGGGGGGGGGGGGCGAAAGAGTAAAGGTTTCTTTAAAAGGAACGATACGCGGGGGGGGGGGGGGGGGGACTCCCGATTAAAATGGTTTGTGTATTTATTGAATATAGGTTAAAAGGTTGATTTAAAAGAGATAAAAGCCTTTTCAGGACCTTAACAAAGGAAAATGTTAAAAGTTTATAACAACTTTAGTGTATACAAAAAGAAAAAAGATTTCCCGACTGAAAAGTGCCAGGAAAGAAAAAATGCAAAAAAGCAAAATAAGAGGCAAAAAGTCTATTGTACAATCTGTCCGTCACGGGGAGATGGAGGGGTCGGGCCCAAGATAGAGGGGCCGATTTGAAGGATGGGGGTCCGCGCCCAGATGGTAGGCCGCCGGCAGCAGATACATGGCAGCCGTAAGGTTGAACTAGGTTCAACCCGTTTAGATAAAGTCTCTCCGACAGCCCCGGAGAGGGCTGGATGTGGAGCCAGCGATGGAGGACTCGAGGGGAGTCGCGTTCAATGAGGATTTAAAGACCCCGGGTGGAGGCTGGTTAACGAGTGTCTTTGAGTGGTAATGAGTTCGCCGGGCTAGGCGGGGGGAGAGGGGGGAGGGGACCGGCCAGGAGCAAAGCTCACTGTAGCCGGGGGGGGGGGGGGGGGAAAGCCTAGTCATCTCACGGTGCCCGGGAGCAGTGCAGAGGGGAGTAGGTAGGATAGGAGGACACCCGGGAGCAAGCTCAACAACGGGTGCCTCGGTCATATAAGAGGTTGGCCGGGCCAGGGCCTGGGACGAGGGGGGGGGGGTTAGGGGCCGACCAGGAGCAGAGCTCAACTGTAATCGGGGGGGGGGGGGGGGGCTCGCGTCATCTCGCGGTGCCCGGGAGCAGGGCAGAGGGGAGTAGGTGGGTGATGAGTGACAAGCCGGGGAGCGTGTCCCAACTGCTGTCACATGCGAGATAGGTAATTAAGTGACTGAAGGTCACATTAAAGGAGAGAGAGGCACCGTGAGGGGGGACCTATGGGTCTTCGCACCCTCAACGAGCCTTGGTATTATAGAAGGTTAGCCGGGCCAGGGCCAGGGACGACGAGGGGGTGGGGGCCGACCAGGAGCGAGGCTCAACTGTAGTCGGGGGGAGGCACATGTCATCTCGCAGTGCCCTGGGACAGGGCAAAGGGGAGTAGGTGGGTGATAGGGGACAGGCCGGGGAAAGTATCCCAACGGCTGTCACGTACAAGATGGGTTATAAGTGATCAAGTGTCACATCTACGAAAGGAGAGGCGCCGTGAGGGGGGACCTATGGGCCTTCGCTCCCTCAACGGACAAGCCATCATCCTTAGAAAAAGTTTTCCATGGTGATAGCAATATGGAGTCGGAAAGAACTCGCTGAGCTGCGGTGCCCAGTTTTGGGTGGGCGGTGAGAAAATCCGTAGGGAGCAGGGAGTGCTCGGTTGCAAATTTGCGGAGATTGTTGAAATGCGGAAGGAGGGATGTGCAGGAGCCGAAGAGGTGGAGCCAGTCAAGTGTGTTGCCACATGGGCAGGTAGGATTTAAGAACTTTGAGGCGACGCCAACAGTGATAATGCGACAAAGGACGCGCTGGTTCCTGCGCGGGAGTGGGGGAATGTGCCCACGCCCGACTGCTAGGAAGAGAAAGCCGTGTTGGCGGCAGTACCGTTTCATGTGTTTTGTACGGGCGGAGTTGGTGGCAGACCGGAGTTTGCTTTTGAGCTCTGAAATTGTGAAAGGTAGATGAATAGGCGGTCCTGAGTGAGCTGCTTCAGAGGCTGCGCGGTCGGCTATATCATTACCTTTGATGTTTAAACCCCCGGCACCCCAACTAGGGTCCCATTACCATCAACCGGTTCGGCTAGTGTCAGGATAATGTGACCAGTAGTCGCTCCAGTGTTGTCTGACTATAATCTACAATTAACCTTATTAGAAGCAGACATGTTGTTAGCAAGCTAAAATTGTATGCAAATCTGACCCAAGTTTCCTTTTGAAACTGTACATTTAACCAACTTTGACATTGCACTAGAAGCAGGTATGCTATTTCTGAGAGCTCAAATAAATCAGACACTATATTTGTTATAAGAGGAGTAAAATAAAACACACAATGCGTGTTTGTGTGACATTGGGCCTGCGCATTACCCTCGCAAAAATGCTCCTACTTCTCTCTCTCTCTCTCTCTCTCTCTCTCTCTCTCTCTCTCTCTCTCTCTCTCTCTCTCTCTCTCTCTCTATCTGTAAGTACTTTACATGGTGCTTTTTTTCATTTGTTCTTCAGCAATGATGCACTATGATTGTTCGTGTACTTTTTGAAATAGTGATAGTGTCATACTCATAATGAGCCGCACGTTGCCCTCTCCAAAATACGAGCGTAGACCTATATACATAAAATAGAAGTAGATTTACACTAGTGACTAACCATATTATCTTCCACAAGAGGCCTACCATGCACCTCATAAAGTTATATTACCTTCAGCGTCAGCTAGGTGGTAGCGAACCCCCTCCCCCACTCCTTCCTTACCCCTTCCCTCCCCTCTCCTCCGAAAAGGCCTTCGCCCCTGGACACCACCTGGGTCTGGACCCTGACCACAATTTGGAGCCCTCCCCTTACCTTACCCCTGATCCGCCCCTGGAACAAAACAATACCTCTGTACCCTGTACTGTGAAATTAACTCCAAATGTAGAATACACGACAAAATAACTTGCCGTGCGACCAAATTTCCCGTGATTATTGTAGCAGAGACGCTTCAGTTCATATTTTATCACATCACCAATATTTCACGTGATTATTGCGGCAAACAGGATATTTGACCCCAAACGGCATTGTCTCAAACGTATCTGCCACAGTGTATCATGGTTTACAACATTTTGCAAGCATATTTATTGTACTTCAATATGGTCGCTGCTATTGAATAATGACCATTTTTACAGTTACTTACTACATCTGTATAGCTTACCTGCACCGCCATCTTCATGTGGACGGGTTTTCTTGTCCTGTTGCTGGAAACCAGTGAAACTGGAGGACGAACGTATTCCCAAGCTGGATATTTGTGTCTCGCTTTGTGCCTAATTGCAAGGTCTTACAAACATGCTTTGTCTGAGCAGATTATCATACAGACAGACTGGCTCACATCCCTCACTCTCATCCTAAATAGTCCAACAGAATAGATGTTCCAACGTTAGTCTAAACTAAATAAAAAGAAATAAAATAAGCCGGTATCTCATTTTTCATGGAGATAAAAGACAAAAATAACAGAAGCTCATAAAGCATAGATACACGGGTTTCTGCTTCCTCTGAAAATGGTAATGTTCCAAACAATACGTTTTTGAAATAGGTTTCACTAGTGTTTCTGCTCGTAAACAAAACGTAGCAAAAGTGAATTTTAGATCCAAGTTTAAAGTCCCAAACCTCAGATCACAAATGAAACGAAGTGGGATGGGAAAACCCACCCACTGGGGTTACCTTGCAAGAAGTCGGGAACGGCAAATCAAACACAAACACTTCCCCTCTTTGCAGTGGTCCTAGACTTCATTCTTCTCGTACAGCGTGCAAGAAGACCATTTACAAAAATCTAGGCGCGCAGGACTTTTAGTTGATCTAGATCTAAGATTAGATTCAGAGATCTATTCAGAGGTATTAGATCTAGATCTATCCCTAAAGGGAAACCTGCAGTAGCCACTGCACTGTAAACCCTACTTCTAACACGTGCAGTGAGGTCACGAGATACTACGTGACGTCACTAAAGAACAGTTTGATGTGTAGTTAAAATTATACGTCAAACACAGGCTACATTTTCTAGAAATAATTATTTGTCTACATTACTGAAAGCATTCGAAGATGATGTTGCATTCGATAATTTGATCCATTCTTTTGATACCCTGTTATTAACTTTAAATTTTCTGGAATTATTAGAACACTGGTAAATGACAACTTTCAAATCCAAATAATTCCCAGTGGCGTCGAACTGGGAGGAGGGATGGGGCAAACATATCAATTTGCTTTTTTTCCTTCCCCCCCCCCCTTCCCCCTACCCCTCTCCAAACTTTTTGGACAATGACAGAGAGAGAGAGAGAGAGAGAGAGAGAGAGAGAGAGAGAGAGAGAGAGAGAGAGAGAGAGAGAGAGAGAGAGAGAGAGAGACTTTTGACAGTTTTTATTAGGCCTCCGGCCCATACAGTATGGGGAGGGGGGTTACAATGGGAATCAGAGAGAGAGAGAGAGAGAGAGAGAGAGAGAGAGAGAGAGAGAGAGAGAGAGAGAGAGAGAGAGAGAGAGAGAGAGAGAGAGACATTTTGACATTTGGACATCGTCCGTTTACAACAACAATGATAATAATAATAATAATAATAATAATAATAATAATAATAATAATAATAATAATAATAATAATAATAATAATAATACATGTATTAATTTGGAAAATTCACACACACATTCACACACACACACACACATACACACACACCACGCACACACACACACAAACACTTAAAAATAGTATAGTTATCCTATCCTATCCCATAACTCGAAAGGTCGTTGGGGCACCACATACGATCGTTTAACCAGCGTACTCCTCTGTCCTCAGCAACCCTCGTGGCTTCGCTCAGTGTCAAACCAGTCCAATCTCGAATGTTGTCCTCCCACCTCTTCTTCTGCCTACTTGCACCGTGCCTTGCAGGATGGTCTTTGCAAGTCCTGATGCTCTGCTGACAGGGACATACCGCCGGAGTTTCCGATTCTTCACCACTGTGAGCAGGTCATCGTGTTGTTTAATGGCTTGTGATGGTCTGTCGGACTTCGTCGTTGGGTATAGGAAATGCCCAGAAGCCTTCTGTAGCACCTCATCTCCATGCTTTGTATTCTTTGTTGTAGGTCTGCTTTGAATGTCCATGTTTCGCAAGCATATAGGAATATGGAGATGACAAAGGAGCGCAGCAGCCTTACCTTGGAATGTAGACTGATGGTACTGTCTTTCCAAATGGGCTTCAACATTGTCAGGGCAGCAGTTGTTTGTGCGATCCTGGAGAGGACTTCCTGTCTGGACCCATTGTCTGATACGATGGCTCCTAAATATTTGAAGCTATGCACTGTTTTGAGGGACTGGCCTTGGGCTTTGATGTCCGTGTTGATGCCATCGGTGTTGTTGGTCATCATTTTGGTCTTCTCTGCACTTATTTCCATTCCAAATGCTCTGGAGTTGGTGTCAAGCCTCTGTACCAGCTGTTCAAGTTCTCGTTCCTCTCCAGCCAATCTATCAATGTTATCCGCAAAACGGAGGTTAAAGATTGCTATCCACCCTAAACTGATTGTGCCTTCGTGATCTGCAAGGGCATCTGATATGATGCGCTCTAAGAAAATGTTGAAGAATGTTGGAAAGAGCTAGTAAGCATCCTTGACGCACGCCGATTGTTGTTCTGAACCAGTTCCCGATGGCGCGGTTGTGGAGGACTGCACTGGTAGCCTTTTCATACAGGCTTTTGATGACTTTAATAATGTTAGGGCTGATGTTGTACACTTCAATGGTTGCCCACAGATCTGTATGCCAGACTCGGTCAAACGCTTTCTTGAAGTCTACAAACAAATGATATAAATGTTGTTGGTACTGTAGGTATTTTTCTCGCAGATTAGTCTGAGGTTGAAAATCTGTTCAGTGGTACTTCTCCCTGCCCTGAATCCTGCTTGTTCTTCAGCTATGATTTGTTCAGCTTCAGGTTTCAATCTGTTGAGTATTATTTTCAGGAGGACTTTGCTGGGATGACTGATGAGGTTGATGTTCCGGTAAGTTTCACACTCCTGAAGGTTTACCTTTTTTTTTTGGAAGAGTGATGACAAGCGACTGTGTCCATTTTGTAGGCCATTCCCCACTCTGCCAGATGTTAAATTTTTTACCGTATATTTTAAAATGTTGTTAATGCTCAATAAGTAATTAATTGCATGTTTAGTTAAATTTTAATGTATTTCAAAAGTGCTTTTTTTTTCACTATGTACATTGAGATATTGGGCTGCGGAGATCTTCAGGAAATTTATTCCACAAAGTAAAACCAGAATATGCTTGACTAGTTTTGAAAAGATCAATTGTTGCATACAATATTTCTGTGTAATGAACTTCTTCCTTAAATTATCATAAATAATGACAGCATAGTAAAACGTGTATTTCATTTTCAACTGCAGAATTACATTACCTGCACATTAAATCGTTATCTTCGTGATGTCTGTATCTGTAATGATGAGTGGCTAAATCTGATACATCAAAACGAAATTTAGTTAATACATATTTCAAGTGCCTATCAACATTGATATATAAATATTTAGGAAGACAATTTAGTTTATTACAAAACGTTCTATACATGTTAAATCGTTCACTGCTATTCACATGCTCGCTCCAATTTTGCCACCTACAGAGAGAGAGAGAGAGAGAGAGAGGAGAGAGAGAGAGAGAGAGAGAGAGAGAGAGAGAGAGAGAGAGAGAGAGAGAGAATAAAATTCCATAACTACAAACTGGAACTTCAAATACTTTATTTATTCACCAAGTTACGGTGAACAGGCAGCTAAATGAAACCTGCTGTAATAATTCTTCAGATCATATAACTTGTGCGTTTTACAGATGCAAACATGGGCACTGTTAACACCGAGCACGTCACTTATACTTTGATAGAAATGACAACGTTCTTTCATGTGCAACTGCTGTAATAATTCTTCAGATCATATAACTTGTGCGTTTTACAGCATGACCAGACAAAATTGTCCAAAAGGCAACATAATTGCTCTAATATAACAGATTGATAACAATGCTAGCTGAATTCAATACTGAACCCCAAATCATCTAAAAGTGAAGAAACTCACTTGATGTAAACACTGGCACTGATTATTATACATGATTATTTGATAGTGCCATTTATAATTTGATAGAAATGATCCAGTTCTTTCAACTACCATTGAGGAGACACATAAGGGATGGTGATGGGTGAGGGGGAAAAAATAGGGGGGGGGGGGGGAGATAAAGACAGAGAGAAAGGCAGGAAATGTCTAAAAACTCTGTAAAGCATCTTTACAGTAAGCTGATTACTGTCAGAAAAATCTCCTGTCGCTTGCAAGAATTTAGATCTGATCCAGGCCCATGACTCACCATGAGGCCATTATAACAGTTACAAGCAAGATGGCAAGCCATTCAAATGTATTTCCAGACACCCTCACACTTAACTGAAAATCAGCATTTTTAAAATCAGCATTTTCAAAATCAGTATTTTCAAAAGTGTTAATTTTGGTGAAGACGTTGTGATTCAGCTTTATCAACAAAGAAACAAAATGAAAGCTTGGAATAATGGGCCACTATTTGAACTATCTGCAGGCAAAAAAAATATCAAAATCAGTTCAGCTAAATGTTAGTTTTTTATTTGATTTCTTGTTTATAGCATCCAGTGAACCTTTAGCTGTCATAGCTGGCCCACACTCACACGAAACGGGTCTGTCTCTTGTAAGATCACAAACACATACAGGATCCACCAAAAAACACACATGCAAATAAAATGTATGATACTATGACCCACCACATTCTCAGGTCAATAAAGTTAGGTAATGCTGAAGGTGTCAGCCCTTCTGCTTAGTTTGTCACCCCCAGGTTACAAAAAAGCGTAAAAAATATATTACATTTACAATATTCATAAGACTCAAAATACATGCATTAAAAAGGCTGAATCTGCAAATAACACCTGAGAGACCCAAAGATCCCAGTGTGTACAATTTTATCTACCTAGCCACCATAAGACAGGCAGGCCAACCACATAATCATAACAAATTTTGAGAAAAACAGTGAAAGGGATTGATGGAAAAAATACAGGTGAATGACATATTGAAAGAGTCAAAACAGTAGACAGTGTTTTTAAAAAAATGTTTTGAACACAACGGTAAAATTCATAGTGAAGGAGTGACTGACTGCTCGACATCCAGACTGATACTGTAAGATGACCCATGATTTGAAGTACCTATATACCAAAACCCAACAAAATTGATTGCTTCAGCGGTTTCTGAAATATTGAGTAAAAGGTGTTTAGCAACAACATGACTCCAGTGATATTGACCTTTGCGGTAGAGAAATATAATGGCACAGCAGGCCACTAACCTAGGTAATGTTCCTATGAAGTTTGGTCACAATCCGCTCAGTGCTTCTTGAGATATGGCTTCAAACCATGGCGTACTCTAGTAGTAGAGTACGCTATGCTTCAAACGGACAAACAGACCGATATTTGCCTTGTTCTGGTTCCCTTTGAATACAAAAACCTTTGGCATGGAATAATGGATCCACAATTTTCCTATATCTAGAACAAGTATTCTCTGTGTTGAATGAAATATATTGGTGTTAAAGCCTCTACAGCTAAAACCTAAAAATGCACATTGGGCATGTGCTACTGATCAATTAGATTTTTTTTATCCTTAAAACTAGCCCGCAATAATAGAAACATTAATTGAACAACTAATCCAAAAGTGAATACTGACAACAATAAAGCATATATCCATAGCACATGTATTTTTAATGACAGACCTCCAAACACAGAGGAAAACTACAGACAAATCAGACATCTACCTGTTCTGGAAACTTTACAAATGTTAATAACAGTGACGCAAAAAGACATCCTACATCACATGTATGGTAAATAATACACCTTTAAACACATGTTTACACCAGGTCATTTAAGCTGTGTATTTTGCAGCAATGTTGAAAGACATAAAACTGGCTTGTGCGTGTGTAAAAGACAACAGAGTTCACTTTGCACTAATAGCAAAGCTTTGCATACTGATGTATATTTATATGACCCAAAACTATAAGAAATGTTCATCTATCAAATAAATTGGAGCGTGATAAGCAACAAAAACCAGAATATGATGTTCTCAAAGTACATTTTATGCTGTTTAAAACAGTAAAAAGTGTTTGGGTTCAAATATATGTAATATAAAATTATTAATAATAATAACGGATTTTTATATAGCGGGTACTCCAGCCTATGACCAGACTCATCGCGCTTTACATAGTCATTACATAAAAATACATGCACTCGATCAAACATGGCTTTTGCTACGATACACCAAAAGACGGAACAGTAAAAGTAAGAACTATTTACAACTATACACAAAAAAGACAAAAAATACACAAATAGAATAGCAAAAACCTATTCACAGCTATTTATTTGCCCGGTTAGACCCAGGAAGGAAACAGTATAAATATTTACAGCCGTGTACACACAGAGACAAAAGAGGAGAGAATGGCAGCGGGATACAAATCAGTCTCAATAATGCAGTTTGAAGAGGTGGGTTTTGAGGGCCTTTTTGAATGCCTGTGTTGATTGTATGTTGCGGATATGGGAGGGAAGGGAATTCCACTGCTTGGGTGCGGAGTAAGCGAATGCAGGTTGGCCGTATGTCTTAGTGTGGGAACCTTGAGTGTGCGAGTGTCAGCAGAAGATCTTAAAGTGCGTGAAGGAGAGTAGACAGACAGTAGATCAGCAAGGTAGGAAGGACAAGAATCTGTGAAGAAGTTGTGACAGAGAACAGAGTTTGTACTCTATGCGTGCTTGCACAGGAAGCCAGTGAAGGGAATGTAGTAGAGGTGTGATGTGATTGCGGTTCTTTGCTCGGAATACTAGTCTAGCTGCTGAGTTCTGAACCTTTTGTAGTTTGTCAATGATGTGTTTTGGGGAGCCAGCGAGGAGAGAGTTGCAATAGTCAAGACGAGAAAGGACGAGAGCGCAGACTAGGGTTTTGGTGGCAGTGACTGTAAGATAGTGGCGAAAGGAGCTGATTTGGCATATGGCCGTTTATGCAGAGCGACAGACGTTGGAGATGTGGTTGTTGAGGGACAAGTCATCGGAGAGAATGTAGCCAAGATTTCTCGCTGAGGATGAGAACTGAATGTTTGTTGTCCCTACTGTAAGCGCTGTTGGGAGAGGCGAGAGTGAGGAGGAGGTTTTGTGCTTGTGAATGAGGAGGGCTTCGGTTTTATCGTCATTAAGCTTAAGCTTGTTGAGTGTCATCCATGACTAATGTCTGTGATGCAGTTCTCCAAAGTCTGAACAGTGGAATTAATGAGAGAGGGGGCAGGGGATTTATAAAGTTGTGTGTCATCTGCAAATGACTGACTCTCAACAGCTTGCTTTCCGAGCAAGAGAAGCAGTGGCTTGGTGTACAGAGTGAATAACACCGGCCCTATAACGGACTTTGAGGCACTCCGCACACCAAGTCTGCTATACTGGAGAAACAGCCATCGACGGTGACTGCTTGTGATCTGTCAGAAAGATATGAGTGGAACCAAGCCAGGACCAAGCCAGAGATTCCAAAGTAGTGTTGAAGAGTGTTAAAGAGAATGTGGTGGTCGACTGTGTCAAAGGCGGCTGAGAGGTCTATGAGGTGAGAATGGAGACGTTACCATTATCTAAGGCAAGCAACAGATCATTGGTTACTTTTAGGAGGGCTGTCTCAGTGCTGTGGAAGGGTCGGAAGGCAGACTGGTTGGGGCAAAGTAAAGCGTTATCATATAGGTAGGCAAACAACTCTTCACGGAGGATTGTTTTATCTCGCCTTTTTTGCCTTTTTTGTATGTAGTCTCTATGCTTTGAATATTATGAATAGTATAAGTGATTGTTGCCTGTCTCCTTTATTTATGTTTCAGTTGTATTTTAATTTACTGTTGTTAATGTTGTCTAAAATCACTTTTAAGTGAAAAGACGTAAAATAAACAAACAAACAAACAAACAAACAGTTGTTTGAGAACAATTTTTTCTATGACTTTGGACAGGAAGGAGAGGTTTGAAACAGGTCTATAGTTCTTTACATTATTTTTGTCTAAACTTGTTTTTTTAAGGAGGGGTTTGATGATAGTCGCTTTGAGCACAGACGGAACAACACCAGAGAACAGACTCTCGTTGAAAATGTGGGTCAAGATTCTCTATCAGCACTGGGGTAGGAATGGGGTTATGTATCACCTGATCCACATGCATTTGAAGGCCAGTGCCCCACTCAGAGTTGTAAAGAGAAAACTGATTGCTATTTTCTGCTACTAAATACTGTAATATTTGGTGGGGTGCTTAGCGATTTACTTTGTCATGGTTAGAAACATTTAATAATCTGAATTACCTTCTGCACGTTCAATATCATCGCAAGCTCATATTATGAACATGTAGTTTCAACTTTCATTCAAATAACGATCAGACAAATGCGAACACAATACGTGGGTCTATATTTCCATTGTGACAAAGAATGGCTTTTAATAAATGCACTATCCCTATCCTATCCTATCCCATAACTGATCGGAGGTCGTAGGGGCACCACAGATGATCGTTTAACCAGCGTACTCCATCTTTCCCTGTCCTCAGCAACCCTGATTGTTTCGCTCAGTGTCAAACCAGTCCATTCTTGAATGTTGTCTTCCCACCTCTTTTTCGGTCTCCATCTTCTTCTACCTCCTTGCACCGTGCCTTGCAGGATGGTCTTTGCAAGACCTGATGATCTGGAGACGTGGCCATACCATCGGAGTTTCCATTTTTTCACCACTGTGAGCAGGTCATCATGTTGTCCAATGGCTTGTGTGATGGTCTGTCAGACTTGGTCGTTGGTGATGTGCTGGGTATAGGAAATGCCCAGAAGTCTTCTGTAGCACCTCATCTACATGCTTTGTATTCTTCGTTGGAGATCTGCTGTGAGGGTCCATGTTTCACAAGCATATAGGAAGATGGAGATGACAAGGGAGCACAGCAGCCTTACCTTGGAATGTAGACTGATGGTACTGTCTTTCCAAATTGGCTTCAACATGGCCAAGGCAGCAGTTGTTTGTGCGATCCTGGAGAGGACTTCCTGTCGGGACCCATTGTCTGATACAATGGCTCCTAAATATTTGAAGCTATGCACTGTGTTGAGGGATTGGCCTTGGACTTTGATGTCCCTGTTGATGCCATTGGTGTTGTTGGTCATCATTTTGGTCTTCTCTGCACTTATTTCCATTCCATAGGCTCTGGAGGTGGTGTCAAGCCTCTGTACCAGCTGTTCAAGTTCTTGTTCCTCTCCAGCCAATCCATCAATGTCATCCGCAAAACGGAGGTTGGAGATTGCCCTACCCCCTATGCTGACTGTGCCTTCGTGGTCTGCAAGGGCATCTGATATGATGCGCTCTAGGAAGATGTTGAAGAGAGTAGGCATCCCTGACACACACCGATTGTTGTTCTGAACCAGTTTCCGATGGCGCTGTTGTAGAGGACTGCACTGGTAGCCTTGTCAATAAACGCACACTCTACACCTATGAACCTACTTAGATGATAGACTAAATGCCACATTATGGACCTAGCATATGAACATTAATAATATATTTGAACACACAATGAGGTATGGAGTTTGTCCACTATACAGTTAATGAATTCCAGACAAAATTTCGAGTCAAACAGGCATGTTGAAGATACATATTACAACAGGTAAATAGTACCCACACATATAAATATATCACTAGAAGGGCAAAGCCTATATGACTCAATATTTATTCAAGGTCACAGAGTCAACAATTATTTGTCAAAAAAGGACCATTTTCCACACAATTTCATTTTTTGTCTAAGTTATTAATACTGAACATATGATTCTTTGAAGCATGATATATAAGACACACATACTGTACCAATTTGGTCTAACCTCACTCCAAGGTCAAGGTTACTGAAGCTGTCCAAAATCGATTAGTATAGGTACTTTGAAGTGACCTTGACTCTAAACTATGAAAGATATAAAGTCCAAACTTGTATTTAGAGATGATAGATTGATCTTTCATATGCTCCGTTTTTGCATTGATCTTGACGGTCAGGGTCATTTTTGGCCTTGAAAAAAAAAGTTTAAAAATAGGTCATCATACAGTGGAATGGCTGTTTATTTAACATATAGTATGCAACAACATTGGGTTGTTTGATCAAATATGAATGAGAGGTCACATAAATGTCAAGGTCATCCCAAAGTCACAGAATTGTTGGCATAATACAACTTTCACTGTAGTTTATTTGATAGTACATGAGTGTATTTGGAGCCGGAGGTCAAGTTCATCTCAAGGTCAAGAGCATAAAAAGATCAAAGTCGGTACTACTTTGCATTTTAAAGACACCATATCATTTTGTTTTTTTCTGGGTACTTACTTTCATAATATTGCGAGTTCCATAAGGAGCATGTGAATCATATGGCCTTCCCATACCGCAAAGAATTCTTGACAAAATCTGTCATTTCTGTTACAAGTGTCTCTATGGCTCCGCTCCTTCATACCTTGCCGATAATGTACAACGCTACACTCCCTCTCACAACTTGCGCTCTTCATCCGACACATTCCTTCTCAGGATATCCTGCCACAAACTGTCCTCTGTTGGTTCTAGATCTTTGTCTGTCTATGGACCAACTGCCTGGAATTCATGACCACTTTCTCTCCGCAGCATACCGACTATCAACAACTTCAAAACAAACCTCAAATCTTCTCTAAAATCTTCTCTTGATCTGTTCTGTCTTCAAACTGCTTCTCACATATTGCCTCATCCTTTTTGTGCGTGCATGAGTGCGCTTGTGTGTGTGGAGGGAGGGGGGGGGGAGAATCATTTTGTTTATTATTGCTTCTCCCTCAGTCTGCTTTGAATTGGCCTGCTCCCAGCCATGTATGCATACTAATGTTTAATGAGTGTGTGAATGAGTGATGGAGTGCTCTGAACTGTTCCTTACTAGGAAAACGCCTTATAAATATCCTTTGATTTATTTGACCTTAAAGTGAAGTCATCCATTTAATGACCATTTATGAGGTCTCATGGGTATACACCATCTTACTAAGGTTGGTTGTGAAAGCTGAAATAGGTTCTGAGATATTAATCCACTTGCAATTTTGTACAGACCGACGGCGAACGGCGAACAGACAGACGGATGGACAGACGCAATTTTTTAATGTCATTATTGGACTACTTAAGACTCATCTCGCACAGATTTGCTAAAATCTAGAAAAAAAATTTTTGGGTGGGGTGAGAACATAGACTCACATTGCTATGGATGTGAGTCAACAATTACATGTAGAAATGCATGGTCTCTTAAAATAAAAAGTTTCCACTTAAACAGGTTAATACATGATTCTTCTGAGGATTAAAAAAGCTTAAATGAATTCAGCCTATAATAATCCTGCCATGTTGATCAAAACAACAACAAAAAAGATACAATCAAACAAACAAGAAATCCCAAATAAACTTGAAGAAAAAATGGTTAATCATCATCCACTCCTTATGGAAAAATGAACAATATTTAGTTACTAAATTGATATCAAGTTACATATTACAAAAGAGCTGCAGCCAATAAATTTCAGCACAACCTACTACTACTACTACTACTACTACTACTACTACTACAACAACAACAACAACAACAACAACAACAACAACAACAACAACAACAACAACAACAACAACAACAACAACAACAACAACAACAACAACAACAACAACAACAACATACTTTTGGGTTAAATGTCAACACAAACTTGTTTCAGCAAACCTTACGACTTTTAAATATATAATCTCAATAACCAAATGCAGGTACCTTCTTCCAAAACGACAGCAATGCCAAAAACCATCTCAAAGAGACAACAACCCAGCAGTCTTATTAAAATGAAGCATCTCACATCAAGACAAGGAAGCAACTTAACTAAACAATGCAGGCCTGAAAATGGCGACTAAATTAGTCGCCATGGCTAGTGAAAAAAAAAAATTGGCGACTAAAAAAAAAACTTTAGTCGCCAAATGCGAGTGCGCTAAAATGAACTTTTTTTTAGTTTGGCTAGTAAAATTTTTAGTTTGGCTAGTAAAATTTTTAAGTTACTAGCCAAAGGCTAGTGGGACCTTTTTTTCATTTTCAGGGCTGCAATGTTTACATTACAAAACTTATCAATATACCTTTAGCCTTCTCTAAATAGACATTAATCTCTGTTTTCTTTTCAAATAGACTTCGTCACACCCTAGCTTATAATATATACAGCATACCAAAAGATATGTCATCAGAAAAAAAAAAGTTCCAATTCCTCCTGGGAAGGTGAGAAGTAGAGTGTTTGCCTGTCACATTGACGACTCATGTTCCAATTCCCAGGTTAGCAAGATAAAAGTGTCCATTTTTCACAGTCCATCTCTGCAGTGTCATTGCTCTTCTCTCCATTGATGAAAGATGTCAGAGGAACTCTGAAATAAAACTACACCAAAATAGCATTTTCCTTTAGCGTATATACAATTTTGAAATTTGCAAATTTTTTAAATTAATCGTTATAATACAAAAAGATATTATTTGATTTCTGTAAGCATGTTGATGGAAAATGCCACTACCACTAAATGCACAATTATAATAATTAAACCAATCAATGTGAAAGATTTTCAAGCAATTCCACCTATGTATATAAAATCATTACAACTACAACAAAAAAAAGCTAAATTGTGCAACAATCAATATTTGGTAGCTCTCTAAAACAACAACAACAACAAAACACAAACAAATATTTTTAAAAAAAAACAACACTCCACTCCAAACACACACAAAGTCAAATCCAGCATATGTTAGCTTCAGCAATTACACAGTAGGCACACCATCTCAAACGCTGTGGTTAAGGATGGAGATAAAAATAGACTGCCTGATCCCTACCATCCTCTCCAACCTCTCCCATACCCCTCATTTCCCCTTCTGGCTGCTACTTGCCTTTCAGGCAGCATAGGCCATGCTATCAGACCTCTTTCAAAACCATCCCAACACAGCTATCAGACCTCTTTCAAAATCATCCCAACACAGCGTACAGCGTTAAAAAGTGGAGTCCAAGTTTTAAAAAATTAAAATAAAATGTTCTATAAGATTCAGTCTGACAATAGTTACCAAACGGCACGTAGATTGATTATCTAGCTAACTAAACACTCAAACTGAATCAAGCAAAGTTTAGAAATGCTGCAACATGAAGCAAAAATGATGAGAGCAATCAATAAACATCATCTTCTCTGTTATTACGATACCAATGGAGCAAGCTGGAACCAACGGCCCAGCGCGCTGGCTATTCGAGGTCAAAGCAGGCTATTTTAAGGAATCAGGCAGCGTGTTAAAACACCTCAAATTAAGTGCAGTCTGTATGGTGTGTAGGCGTGAAAATGATTGTACATGCGTCCACCAAAACACCCACTTGTGCTCTTTCTCTCCCTCCCCCGTCCTCTACCCTCTTACCAACATGTACACACCTTCAGTCCCAGCATTCTTCTGAGTCAGCAACTACACAACTGGCATTATCCTCATCAAAACCTGATCCATCATCATCTTCTTTGAAACCATCATCGCTGTCTTTGTCATCATCGAACTGTATCACAATACAGTCCCCTTTTTCTGACAGCTTATGATTCTCTTGTAGGTAGTTCCTGCGTACAGAAAAAAACATCACCACTTAATGTCAAATAATATGTGCAGTATCTTTCCTTCTATTTAAGTATAAAAAGAATGATAAGGCATTGCCATGCAGAAAATAATTTCCTCTTCAAAATTATTCCAAAATGTGTTACGGAGGCTTATGAAAGGCCAAATTCTCAAGACACGACAACAAAACATCTTACTACTAGCGCCAAAACCAAGAGTTACCATTATCATGAGATATTTGAAATTAACACGCGTTCTGTGTAATTTACAGAGATACCAGTAATCCACAGTGTTAATTAATAATTATCAGTATTTGCCATGCCTTCCTAGCGCCAAAACCTGATAATTACAAATATCATGAGATAATTACAAATATCAGAAAAATTACAATTATCAAGGTATAATTACAATTATCATTGAAAAATTATAAATATCTTCATGTGATCATGTTTTATTTTTATCCTGCTAGGAACAGTGCAAGGAGGCAGAAGAAGAGGGAGACAGAAAAAGAGATGAGAGGACAACATTCGAGAATGGACTGGCTTGACACTGAGCGGAGCCATGAGGGTTGCTGAGGACAACAAAAGATGGAGTACGCTGGTTAAACGATAATTTGTGGTGCCCCAATAACTTTTGAGTTACGGGATAGGATAAGATAGGATATACAGCACACAACTTTAAAGCTGAACTCCAAGGAGAGGAATGAGGGGGGACAAAACAATAGAACCAGAGGTATTCAGAAAAAACAATGTAGTACAAAAAGGTATATTTTAAAGTGAGATTTAAAAGATAGTAGCAACATTTCTGAAGTCCAAGGGCCAAAAAATACCAGACAGAGAAGGCTGAGATACTGAAAGCTCGATCTCTTGCAAATCACAGATGGCATGCAGACACAGCAATTAAGCTTGAATTTTTGGGTGTTTGTTTTTATATGAAAAGAACATTGTTGTAACTCAGCAAAAATGAGTGATAAGCATACAAATGTTACAGGTACATCATCAGTTGAAAGCTGTTATTTTAACTGATGTAGAATAATAGTCCTGCAACTATGTGACACATAAATAAATAAAATAAAATAAAAACACGTAAAAAAACCCACAACAAGCTTAGAATGTTTTACCTAAAACATTACAATTGGTACTTTAGATTTTTGATAAAGAGAGGAACTTACAAAATATCTGTTGAGGTCCAAATGTGGTTCTTTTGACGACTAATGATGGAGTCAACGATCTTCAAAACAGGCACTAATGCAGCTGTCTTATCATGACTGAGGAACTCTCCTTCCCGGCACCAGAGATTGACGATGTAGTCTACCTCGTTGGCCAAGCGCTCAGATGTTGTCCTCTGGTCAACTGGGTACTCCACTTCAAGAATCTGTAAACAAATTTTGTGTTAATTGCTGCACAGTTCAAAGAGCTGCTCAAGATACAAGCCAAAAACTCAGGACTGAGCCCTTGCCACCTGCCTGCAAAAATGTACATAGTGCAATGCCATCCACTAAAGAAAGACAATAGCCCTATCCAGCTATCACATGCACATTGATGACTCAGCTTTTTTAATGTGTTGCCTTAGCAACACAACGGGAGAGAGAACGCTACCCAGAAAGACATTATAATATGTAAACTCCTGATTATGTTACATAACAGTTATCTTCTGCCTTGCATGAAATCAGCTTTTACTATTAAAAAAACAAAACACACAAACTTACTTGTTCATAAATTTGTTTGTCAGTTGTTTCCCCTGCTATTCCAGACACCTCGGTAAAGATGGCAGCCTGGGAACAACATCCAACATGGCTCATCTCTGGCGGTGGGTTACCCAACCCGGAGTAACTCACAGAGTAACCATGTCGTTCACAAATGCTGCTACACCTGGCAACCCAATGAAAATAATCATGAACCTTCTGATTCATCAGCATAATGATCGCATCCAACAGCTCATGCAAGATGCATGCTAGCTGTTAGCTGCAATGATTTTTATGTATTTATTTAATTGTTCTTATATAGCGCCTTTCCAGCCCAAGAGCTGCTCAAGGTGCTGGCTGGTACTTGTTCTACAACCCTGGGCAACTGGGGATGGGAAGATGGCAGCTGGTGGATGCTGGGTGTATTTGTGTTGCTGGCACTCACCCATATAAGATATGGGCATCAGGATCTTTAAAATCCAAGCGATGGGATGCGTGCATGCATAAACTAAGCTTCGGTTTATGGTTTCATCCAAAGGAGAACGTGTCTAGTACATAAAAAATGTATAGTTTATATGTTATTTATGATATGATTTGATAGTTTATAAAACCACATTTATCAAAATCAGATAATGTGCTCTAGACACAGAAAACTCAAAAGAATAGAACTAGAAGGGCAAAGCCCATATGACTCACTTGCTCCTTATGGAACTTGCAATATTCAACATGAAAAAAATGCAAAGCAATACCAACTTTGATTTTCTATTCTCTTGACCATGAGATGATCTTGATCTCCGGCTCCCAAATACACTCATGTACTATCAAATAAACAACAGCAAAAGTTGTATTATGCCCAAAAAACATAACTTTGGGATGACCTTGACCTTTAACAACATTGACCTTGGAATGACCTTGACCTTCACATGTCCTCTTATGCACATATGATCAAATAACTCAATGCTGTTGCACACTATGGATTAAATATACAGCCATTCCACTGTACGATGACCTATTTTTTGTATGTGTTTGCAAGGCCTAAAATGACCTTGACCTTCAAGATCAAGGCAAAAATGGAACATATATGAAAGATCACCCTGCTCTATATGATTTTTAAATAAAACAAGTTTGGACTTCATATTTATATTAAAGACAATATATTCTTTGTTTATATATTTTTATATATTTTACACAAATGTTATGCTGTAATATATATGCTCACTTGTATGTTAAATAATGTTAGTTTCATATGGTAAAATGAAATGTGTGTGTAATGGGCGAGGTGCGTGCATTAGATTTGAAGAAAGTTATGTGTGTAGGCATGTTTGACATGACTCAGTAATGTCAACAAAAGGTGATAACATTAGTCAACGTACAAGTTGACAAAGGTTGATTGCGGTGGTAATTGATTGAATTTTTAAATGAGACAACATAAATAACATTGCAAAATTAACAAGCAAACCCTCCACTTCAACCCCGGGTGAAGTAAAATAAAAAAAATCATTGCAAACCCTCAAATGAAAGAAAAACTCCCCCCTCTTCCTTTGTTCTTTATCATCACCCGCAACAAACTTCAGCCCATCCAAAACACTTTATCATCACCCGCAACAAACTTCAGCCCATCCAAAACACTTTATCATCACCCGCAACAAACTTCAGCCCATCCAAAACAACAAACCATGGGCAAACACACATAGCATTACTGACCACTTCTGAAATTCTTCACGTGTCCATTCAAATTTATGATCCCAGTGACGAAACCCGGTGTGGTTTGGAAACAAGACGTTGAATTCAGAGTTTGGTGTGGTCACAACAACCACAGATGGTCTCAATCGACCAAACACACAGTGGGTCACTTGTCCCAACATCTCAGGTTCCAGATGTTCAATTCTGCAGCAAAACACACACATAATACACACTCAAATAAAGGAGAAATAGGAAATTCCATAATAAGAGAAGAACAAAACAATACTGGAACATCCAACTTGAGGTAAACACACTAAATGGGATCTTGGTATACACTACAACCTTTTTAATATAAAAAGCCACAGCAGCTGGAGGCTCATGCATTGAAGCAGTCACTCTAGTACATTCTGTAGCACAATATGGGATTCACTGCATCAAGCATGTTGTTTTACTTTACATTAGGCATCCATGGGTGAAATAATGGCAGGATAATTATATGTGTATTCAAGGCTAACAATAATTGTGCAACACAATTTTTGCACCCAGCATATCTTATTGCATGATCTTCTCGCAACTAAAGGTTAACAAAATAATAACAAATTGTAATAAAAATAATATAAGAATTATTACAATTTTATGTAATTACTTTTAAAAACTTTTATTTGCAAGAAAATCTTGAAAAAAGATATGATGGATGCCAAAAATTAAACTGAGTAGCTCAAATTGAAATTTCAATAAGAAAAAAACACACATTATATTAAAATAATTTTTGTTCTATTTCAACTTTAAAAATTATTTATAGAACACATTATTTATAATTAAAAGAATATATATATGTGTGTGTTACGTTTGATCTGATCGTTTTGTTTTGCAAAGCATGCAATAACAGAGTGTATTTACCTTTGATTTGATTTTGCGTTGTTGTTAGAAGAAGCTTTGTATAATGTTGATAACTTTTGTTGGTCGATATTATTGGAGAATTTTTTAGAATCACTTGTTTACTATCGATCGAAGTGTGTAGATAAATCTAGTGGTAGCTACGAGATTCTTCTAACACAAAAAAAAGTTATATGACGTAAGTCAGTGCATAGTTCTGGTGACGAATTTTATTCTGATTGGCTGATATTGCGTCACGCTTGACTGGAATGTTCGAATATTCTCTCGATTATAGAAAAAGTATATAGGCGATACACTGTGTCTGTTGAAAGAGTGAAAGTGAAAAAAGCGATTGTATGCAGTTGTTGATGTACGCTGAATAAAGTTGGAAAACTTCATACGACGGCTCCTGCCTTGTTGCTGAGTGAACAGGTTGCATGGATAAACGAATCTGAGTTACACCTATCAGGATTCAAGCATCGGGGCTGAATTAAATACTAATAAAAAACAACAAACAGTGTAACAATATATTTTAGAAAATCATTTGTTTATAATTTTAAAAATGTTGAAATAAAAGAGCATAAACTCGCTAAAATAAAACTTTGAGATCACCAGTCAGCAGCCAAAACAAAACAAATACTAATACTCATCAACGATACTAACATCTCAACTAGAGATGCAGCCTGACAGCCAGCAACTCGTTGATCCAAATCACCAGCACTTCCAGCCAAGATGGAGATGGTGAGTGGCGTCGAGCGAGGAAAAATGTGCTCCCAGTTCATAGGTTTCACAGATTGTGCATAGTACTCTAGAACTGATTGATCAATGTCCACAAGAAACATTTGAGTAACAGTCTCAATATCTTTCAGCCAGCGGTTGATTTTCAATTCCGCACTGCCAAAGTCCACCACCTGAGAACACAAAACAGAAACTAATAATTGTAGGCTGTAAGCTAAACACACACTGCTCAATGTACAAGTATTTATGTTATTGGATTTGAAGGCTTATAGTTATACATACAATAACTGACCTATATGGTGAGTGCTGACTATACAAAATAGATCCAGCAAGCACCAGCTCCATCCTTTCCCAGCCCCAGTCACCCAACATTGTGCTCAGTTGTCTGGGCATTAGACGAGATGCCCAGAGGATGCAAGTGGAAGCCTCAAGCAGCTTGAGTTAGATCCTGTATTGGCAGCATCTGGAGCTGGAAAAAGCACTATATAACTTATATGATTGATGAAATAATTATAAATAAATACTCTATAATAATAATAATAATAATAATAATAATAATAATAATAATAATAATAATAATAATAATAATAATAATATACAATTTACGTTTATTTCTTGTGGCAATGAGTGAATGACTGAATGAGTCCATATTTTTTTAAATTTATTTAACTGAGCGACCATGGATGGGAGAGGAAGGACCGGTTGTTTGCGTGGGTATATATTTTGTGTAGCCAGCATTCACCATAAATGTCAATTATTTGCACTAGTGTCTATTCTTTATAAACACTTAAAATACATTGAACAATGTAAAACAAAGTAACAAATATCGCCACACTGATATTGTCAAATAACTGTGGTGAAACATTAAATTGCTGTAGTAAAAATGCTAAGATCACAGTTTTCTTTTTATCAAGACAGTCTTCCTGGAAATTTGCATTACTTTTTGTCAAACTAGAAGCACAAAGCCCATATATATATATATATGCTCTTTATGGTATTTGCAATATTTAACATAAAATGAGTGCCCAGTAAAAAAATAAAAAAAACAATGAAACCGTAAAATTAAAATGCAATACAGGATTTGACCTTTCGATCTTACTGACCTTAACTCATGGACGATCAAATAAACTACATCAAAGTTGTACTATATCCCAAAAAATAGTGACCTTTGAATGACCTTGACCTTCAGTGACCATGGCCTTGATCTTCTTCTGAGCCTCATATATGATGAAATAACCCAATATTGTTGTATACAATGGGTTAAATATAGAGTCATTTCATTGTGCGATTATATTTTTTAAAATATTTTTGTAAGGCCTACAATGACTTTGATCTTCAAGATCAACACAAAAACAGAACATATATGAAAGATAAATCTATTTATCTATAAATACAACAAATTTGGACTTTACAGTATATCTTTCATAGTTTAGGGTGAAGGGTCAAGGTTAATTCGAAGTAAGATAAGATAAGATAAGATAAGAAGATAAGAAGTAAAAACGTTACAAGGATTTTGGTGTGGCAAAAGTACCTAGATACAAACTGACTTTGGACAGTTCCAGTGATCCTGACCTTGGAGCATCCTATCCTATCCTATCCTATCCTATCCCATAACTCAGAGGTCATAGGGTCATCACAGATGATCGTTTAACCAGTACACTCCATCTTTCCTTGTCATCAGCAACCCTCATGGCCTAGCTCAGTGTCAAACCAGTCCATTCTCGAATGTTGTCCCCTCACCTCTTTTTCTGTCTCCCTCTTCTTCTACCTCCTTCCACCGTGCCTTGCAGCATGGTCTTTGCAAGGCCTGATGATCTGGTGACGTGGCTGTACCATCGGAGTTTCAGGGTTTTTTTTACTACTGTGAGCAGGTCATCATGTTGTCCAATGGCTTGTGTGATGGTCTGTCGGACCTCATCGTTGGTGATGTGCTGGGTATAGGAAATGCCCAGAAGTCTTCTGTAGCACCTCATCTCCATGCTTTGTATTCTTAGCATGATGAATACAACCTTGGAGCAAGGTTGACCAAATTTGCAAAGTGTATATATCCTTTATATCTATCATGCATAAAAGAATCATACAATATTCAATATTAATAATTATTAGGACAAAGGTTAATTGTTATTATAAAAAAATTCTAGGTCTCATGGATATACATGATTGGTAGTGATACATAAAACAGGTTCCGAGTAATTATAATATATATTATATAGCCACTTTAAAGTTTTGCATAGACGGACGGTGGACAGACATATGGATGGATGGACACATTTTTTTCATTTGTTTTTAAATATAACCATTTTTGGAATATTTAGGACTTATCTTGCACAAATTTGCAAAAATCTAAATTTGGGGGGTGTCGGGTGTATGAGTACCTACTCATTCACATTGCAATGCATGGGAGTCAAAAAGAATAACTACAAAATAAATAAATTAAATAAATACAATAAAAAAAAAACTCACTGATGTAACACCATATTCTCGAAAAACCTTTTGCACAAACTGATAGCGCTGGATATAAACAGGGGGAGAAAATTTGGGACCTCCCACAGTCCGTTCCTCTTCATGATGCTTGATGTTTGACTGTCTGCCCAAATCTTCCTCTTCATGATGCTTGATGTTTGGCTGTCTGCCCAAGTCTTCCTCTTCTTTATGTGGCTGCTCTTCACTGTTCTGTAAAACCTCTTCATTCTTTTCTGTAACACAATCTGAGCACAGCTGTGTTGCACAACTATCAACATCATCATGATCATGGTCATGATTTAAATGTGAAGAGTTTGACTGTTTCGGGTCAACTTGTGATTGTGCTATATCTCCTGTGACAATGTCTTTTGAATGTGAAGACAGAAGAAGCCGTCCCCTGGTGTCTTGTGAAAACTCTATTCTTTCTACAGAGATGCCTAAACATGGTGCCGCGTTAGGCAAATGCGTAAGTTCATCTGAACATACTGGTCCATCATAGAGAGTACGGTCAGCCGCAGCTTGTGACTGCATCTGCAGTAATGGTGGTTCCAGATTGCTGTAGTTTTTTACTTTTGTAGCACCTGCAGACAGCTCGTGAGTGTTAAAAAGTTCAGTTTGATTCCCACACTTATCTCGAGACACAGCAGACAATGACTGAGTAGACTGCTCTGAAATTTCTTCTGAGATCGAGCTGAGGTTTGACAACTTTTGTTCAGCATAGTCACCATTGTCATGGGCCAGCAGGTTCTCCATAGTCTGTGAGAATGAGTTAAAGGATGACTGTAAATGAAGTTGACCATGGTCACCTGTGTCAGCAGTCTTTAACATTGGAGACCACAATCGTCCAGCAGACTGGTAAGAAATGTCAGCTTGTGACTGTAAGGATTGTGGAACTCTGTGCTCTTTCAACCCTTTCACTGCTTCACTTACAAGAAGAAAGCTCTGCATCTCATCCCCATCATCATTAATGTGTGTATCATCCCCACTGTCTTTCAGTTTTAGTCTTGTGGCAAGTCCAAGGCTGTGCTGATGCCAATGTTCTTGTGCTGAAGCAACAATGTAGATATCACTTGAACTTGCTGGTGGTGTTTGGTCAGTCGGTGTTCTGGTACATTTTGCACAAGGAATGTATTCACTGCAGCGATGTGAGTTGATGCTCTGGTTACTCTCTGCATCAAAAGAAAATCTGCCTACTTCTGTGCTTCCCTCTGAATTATGGCACGTATTACTGTCAGCAGCATCATACGCACTTTTTTTATTTGAAGAGAAAGTGACCAATTCTTCCATCTCAAGATCTGAACAGGACGTTAAAGGCGAATCATGACCACTTTCTACATGTTCAATCACTTCAACGTCACCACCTATCTCTCCATTTTTTTTTAGTCTTGATACAAAATACCACAAATACGCCACAGCAAGCATTGTCAGAATAGTATACCACAACTTGCTGAATTAGAACACGAATTTGTTGATATTTTGACAGAATACAAAATTTGATCGAATTTTATTCAATCTTTGTCTTCTTCTTCTATCTTTGATCATACCAAAATTGTTGGCAAAAACGAAAGTACAAAAATTCAGAAGAGAAAATCATTTGCTCATGCTTGTCCTGTACAACATTCACAAAGAATTTAAACTCTTCAATGTCAGCTTAGCTCCATAAATTGTGGAAAATTATTACCGTCGCAGATGGACCAAATACATATTTTTAGTTTGTTAAACGTAATTATGACTTAAAAGGACACCCAAACCCACTACGTATACGTTGGTAGCGACAGAAGAGTTACAGAAAGAAGTCTGGAATGTTCAATACCCTGTTGTGTGTGGGTCGCCAAGGATGTGTGACAACAAAGGGTTTTTGTCGGACGTGAAGTTTGACTATACTGATTTTGTTCCAGTTAGATTTTATGGCTTTAAAGGTTAGAAATGTGACATTTTATTATACCGACTTTGAGATTGTAGTTATTTTGCTCGGGAGTAATCAGTTTAAAGATGAGAAAATCTGTCCGTTTCGGTTTCAAGAGTATACTTGTACGTATAGTACTATAGTATTACTAATACTATTACTAGTATTAGGCCTAGCTTACAAATGTGAAATGAGTAATTATTAGAAGTGTACACAGGAATGCATGTTAAAATTAAAACCTTCCGACCCGGACAGTCAATTCCTGGTACACTACTGGCATCCAGCTGCTTAATTCTACGTGTAAACTGATTGCGAGTTTCTACTAACATTTTGTTTCCTAGAAGTTAGACAGTCAATGTTTATAGGGTCCAGCGGACTGCAAATAGCCGAATTAGGATACGAATTAGGACCCCTTTCCTAGAAGTGTAATAATGGTGAAGACTTAGATATCATTATATTGTAAATGATACTTCTATGACATACTTATATGACAATATCGACCAATTCATTAAAAAATCTACTTGACAAAGAGCCAAAATTTGTAGAATTATTCAGCAGCTATGATCGATGATTAGTACTAATAGGAAAATTGACGTCAAATCATGAAGGCGAATTTAAAGGTTTTACAGCCTATTACCGCCTCTACTTATTACTACTACTCTGCTACTACTACTACTACTACTACTACTACTACTACTACTACTACTACTACTACTACTACTACTACTACTACTACTACTACTATTTATTATGCTTACAGAGGAATCTGTTATAAATATATGTACACATATAGAGGGGGCAGCAAAGCAGTGGATGCTTGATGTTCTCGCAGTTTAACCAAAAAGGGACAATAATATACCCAAGTCCCAAGCCTTGTGCTTTTGCTGAAACTGATGCTGCCTCTGCCTGTGCATACAATTATTTTATCATTTTAAGAGGAAGAAGGTTACTTTGATTTAACCTAATTTTCTCAAAGCTTATACTTGGAAGTATTGCACAATTTGGTCATGTTCAGGAACTTGAGTTCTTTCCTCTTGTTTCAGATTCCATAAAAGGAGATTTTCAATTTTAACCTTGACACTGATGATCATATCATGTTCAGGTGGCTTGAAATTGCCTAGTGGACTTCATTCTTCCTTTCAGTCTGGAATACATTGTTGTCTCCTCTGACATCTTTTTGGTGTCTGGACTTGGGTAAACCTTTATATGGGCCTTCTTTGTCATTTAACTCACACATCGTGTTTAATCATGCAATCTTCCTAATTGTTCTCAATAAATGTACAAATATGCCTATATGGGTACCTTATCAAGGAGATTTTTGATAGTGTTAGTGTTACTATGTCTTCATGGAATATTATTCAAGTTAGTTGCAACTTTTTTACCAAGTATATTTTCGCGTAATTAAATTTAGAGTGCTGAATAAAAATTTTACCCTCAGACCATTGAGTAACATTACAGAAAGGGGATGAGAGAAATGTATTGCAAAAATATCATTATGGTTTAAATTCCAATTTACAGTGACATACATCTCTAAGAATTGATTTCATTTTTTTGGATTATATATCTATATATATATATCTATATATCTATATCTATATCTATATCTATCTATCTATCTATCTATCTATCTATCTATCTATCTATCTATCTATCTATCTAACTAGATAGATAGATAGATAGATAGATATAATGTGTGTGTGTGTGTGTGTGTGTGTGTGTGTGTGGGTGTGTGTGTGTGTGTTTAAGACAAACAGGTCTGTAGTTACTGGCATCAGAGTGAGAATCTTTTTTTAGAAGTGGCCATAGGCATAATTACAGCATTTTCCCAAACTTTTGGCACACACAGCATTATTCCAATGACCGGTTAAAATATGCAGCAAAAAGCGCTGCGAGCTCCTTCACCAGCTCCATTAGTACCCTTGATGAATGCCAATATAGATGGTGTATAATGGAAAAGGGAGAGATTGAGAGAGAGAGAGAGAGAGAGAGAGAGAGAGAGAGAGAGAGAGAGAGAGAGAGAGAGAGAGAGAGATTTCTACTGAAATTATGTTTTGATGTTTTAGATTCCTAAAGAGTATGTAAGTCATATTGGCTTTTAGTTTTACAGTGCTAGTTAAAATGTAGGTATTATTTTATTTAATTTGTTTTACACATTATGAAATATGATTGTTTACAAAATCTTTGTTTGTGATTGTTTCAGAGCTGGCTTATCTACATAAGACTCTCTTGCTTTCAACATCACTTTCATTCCTTCTTTTGGCGTTCAACACCACACACACAACCGCAATCAGAAGGAACTGATACCAATGCCGCATGACACCTAGTTAAAAACTGTTAAGCATGAGGTGAAATGATGAGGCTTAAAACAGCAAACAATATATCGACCTTAGATGGCACTTTTTCTTAGTTTTCACTGAACAAAAACAAATATGGCAAAATTGGAAAATGGCCCTAACAGCGTTTTCAGCATTGTTGTCCGAGAAAGAAAGGAGCGCTTGGAGTACCAAGAGGAAAAAAGATCTGCTAACTTAGGCGTAAATTATATAAAGTCAGCAGGCAGTCACAATACCGTGCTCACCAGTCTAAGCCAGTCTCCTAGCTGGTCTCTTAACTCCACCGAGTGTGATTTCAATCAGTCAGCCCTCGAGGCGCAGGACGACCCCAATATTTCACAAGTTCCTGCTGCAAACTCTCCTGCTCCACCTGATGCAAAAGCTTCTCCTGATGCAAACGCTCCTCCTGATGCAAAAGCTTCTCCTGATGCAAATGCTCCTCCTGCTGCAAACACTTCTCCTGTTACCAAATCTCCTACAGGTTCCATCAAAGAAGCACTTGCCAAGAATCCCAGTTTGCCTAAAATCGATGGAGAGAAGACAGAGTCAGTGAAGACCATGGTTTTGGGAGTAGCTAAGTCATCTAGTTCAAAAGTAGCTATTTCACCAGTAGGAATAGCTAGTTCACCAGTAGATACCAATGCAATAGTGGAATCGCCCCGAGACAAAGAGGATAAAGGCAAGAAGAAGAAGAAGTCAGGGGACTCTAAGGTACGTTAATATCAACATTTCTTATTCGAAATTAAAATTTGCCCTTGAATAGTACAATTTTGGCTAGTTTTCATTTAGGACACGTTAATCACCAAATAATACAATTTTCAACTATCTTTTGAAATGGAAACTGTTAAGATAAATTAAGATAAATTGTAGTAGAGACTGATCAGCATATTGTGGTTTAGACTATAACACATGTATTCCATCCATCACAGGCTTCCAAGTTCTGTTTCTAAAGCTGTGCTGCACTATTACTGAAGAAAGGGAGCAAACGCTCCATCTGCCACTTTTGCATTCTGAGGCTAGCGAAGCTTAATGAGAATATAATCTAAATCTAGTAAATTTTAACAGTTTTGTGATCTTTCTGGGGAAGCATGCTTGATTGACAACAGTAATTGAACAAGAAGTTCATTACCTTTCTAGGAAGAAAAAGAAAGGCTCATCAGGTGCACAATTATTTATCAGGGGTGCTGGAATCACTATCAGTTCACGCAATATGAGTAAAATAAGTGACATACATAGCTGAACCTTTTCCAACGTGTTAATTTTGTTGTGACTTGACTTTATCCTAAAGAAGGAACAGGAAATCACAGAATAATAGGCCATGATCTGAACTATCTGCAAACAAAAAAATAACAACGTTGGATCAGCCAATTTTTAGATAAAACACAAAATGTTTTTAGAAAATAGTGCAGCACAATGACCTTGACCTTTGAGAAAGTACAAATAACAATGAGGCTTAGCAATAGATAAAGTATACACAAAGTAAACATCATGAGTTATTCCTGAGATAAGGACAAAAGGGTATTTTGTACAAAAGACGTGAAATTCACAACGACAGACCAACCGATTGAATAGCAGACAACCAGACTGTTATTGAAGAATGGCTCATGATTTAAGTACATGTATACCAAAATTCAACCAAATCGCTTAAGCTATTTTTTAGATATTGAGCAAAACGTGTTTAGCAACAAATCAGCCACAAAAAAATCAGTGATCTTGATCTTTGCAGTAGAGCAACTATGATGGCACGAAAGGCGTGCCACTAACCTAGGTAATGTTCCTATGAAGTTTGGTCAAAATCCGCTCAGTAGTTCTTGAGATATGGCTTCCAACAGACCAAGAGACTGACCAACCAATATTTGGCTCGTTCTGATTCCTATTTCAAAGTGTTTCCAGGCAAGTCTAGAATACCAAAATGATGTCGGGCAACCTAATGCTCACTCACATGACAGTCGGCCCTGATTCTCCCTAATCACCCGCCCTTTTTATAGCAGAGGATACTTTTTGTTAAGTCTTCAAGCTAAGAAATCTTTATCCCAGAAAATGTATTTAATTGAATCATGGTGTTATGTTACTGAGTTGTCACTATGTGCAGACAAAATTTTTATTTTCAGGGCTAGAGATATTCGTACTGGACTGCTGACTGTGAATTAGCCTGGTATGCAAGTTGAAAATGTCAGCTTTCAGTGCCTCAGCTTTAGTTAAACTCACACTACATGTTACACATGTTAGTATAATGGATGTTTGTTGATATGCAAGACTGTGCATGTGAGTGTGGAAAGGTATGCGCAATCCATTAGGATGGTAATTATGGTGGTGGGGAGTGCAATGTTTTGAACTGAACTGAGGAAAAGGATATGTACAGCATTCAGTATTATAACTATTATTTTATTATCATGATGCCACTTTGTGCCTTTTTCCAGGTTATTCTTGAATCTCCTGAGGTTTCAATCAAAGAAGAGGTTATTGAAACTTTGATTAGCAATTCACGAGTTCCTGACATTGGGATGAAAGACAGGGCACGGAAAAAGTCTGTCTGGTATCGCCTACGTAAAGCGCATGCTCATGTGGGGTTGGCTGAAGTTTATGAGGACCACTCGTGCTGGACAGAGGTCAATGCCTTCACCACTGGCATGTACACAGTATGGACAGATCCTGAGAAATTTGAGGCCAAAGTGAGTCTGTCCACAATTTCACTACTTCTCCGAGCATGCTATACTTGCATGGGTTTATAAGACCCTAATCACCATGAGCATCTTTTCCACCAGAACAGCTAACTGTGTATTAAATGAAAATTATGCAGGGGTGAGTCTATCATTTTATCACCACACAAGGAGCAGAGTTTAGTAGCATGGATTTTTTATTTATTTTTTAAATCTCTGGGAGACAAAGCTCTGGACATAGATAGATAGATAGACAGACCAACAGACAGACAGACAGACAGACAGACAGACAGACAGACAGACAGACAGACAGACAGACAGACAGACAGACAGACAGATAGATAGATAGATAGATAGATAGATAGATAGATAGATAGATAGACTAGCAGATACATAGAAAGTTAGCTTTTTTTTAAAAACACTTTATTGTCCTTTTATTGGGAAATTGTGGGCCGCCTTCACTGGGGCCTGTGACATGCCCAAACCCAACCTAGCCAGCATTGAGGCTGCGTGTTCTAAGACCGCTAGAAACCAATGGTGCCTGACAGGTGTGGGATCGATCCTGCCTCTGGGTGTTATGTTTCTCCCAATATTATTTACTTTCAACTCTGGCAACATTCCGGGGTTTTTCTCTGGGTACTCAAGTTTGCTCCCCCAACAAAATTTCAAAAACACAACTAAGGTAGGATAGGCTTGGCGCTCCACAGGCTACGCCTTCCCCAGGGGAGATGGCTCAGAATTTCCCGATGGAAGAAGACAATAGAGAGTTTTAAAAAATCAACAACAAAAACAACAAAACAGCTACCTAATATTATTTGTGTTTTTGAAAATAGATAGACCGATAGACAGACAAATAGATACATACATACATACATACATACATACATACATATATACATACATACATACATACATACATACATACATACATAGACAGCGAGTGCTTCATTTAAACACAAGAATGTTAAGATCCTAATCATCATCATCATTTAGTATGAGGCGTGGATGAGTAAAAATGCTATAAATAACTTTCTAGGTATATAATGCTTTCTATTAGCATACAATATATTTTCTTTGTGTATATAGTTAATCATATATACATACAATACATTCTATGCAGATAGAATCTATTCTTTAATGTAGCATTTAATCCAAGAAAATAACATAAGAATAATTGTCTGTACATGGAAAGAATTTCTGTTTTATAGAATAGATTTCTGTATTATGGGATAGATTTCTATATTATAGAATGTATGTTTTTATTTTATAGAATTTAATTCTATATTAGAGAATAGATTTTTATATTATAGAATTTATTTCTATATTATAGCATAGACCGTGCTCAGAAATATGAGGAGAAACAACTTTGGCCGGCTTGCCAGCATGCTGCGCCAGAGTTGTCTAACGTTGAGGCGGACATCCTTTTCAAAGGAACACAGTTTATTGTCTACAATTTGGGCTCTGTCCTCCATCAAACCTTCCGGATCAACCAGAAGGTTGATTTCAGTTGCAATTTTAGATAGCTCCGCTAGTTCAGCCTTGCGCTGCCAGACGACTACCACCACTCTTTCCCAAAGAAATGCTTGCAGCTCGGGGTAATTTTCATAGTGTTCTAAGATGAGATGTAAATATATATATATATAATTTATTTGTTTTTTTCTTTACTTTTTATTCTTTGTCTAGGATCAATTGTCATCATCTGACTACGCCCAAGAACTGATTGAAGAATTTGTGGTTCCTCCTGACAGAAGCTATAAATACACTCGGGTAAGGAACTGTTAACTGTTGTAGCAAGTGCATGTATTTTATTATTTACGTAAGGGGCTAAATGACAGGTTTCAGCACTAAGCAAGGATCTGTGGTGGGCAGCCTCTAAAAAAATGACACATGTAAACTGCCTGCAGGAAGCTGAGCTTTCAGTTTGCTGTTGACACTTTTTTAGTGTTGCTATTGACACTCTTTTAGTTTGCTGTTGACAGTCTTTCAGTGTTGCTGTTGACAGTCTTTTAGTGTTGTTGTTGACAGTCTTTTAGTGTTGTTGTTGACAGTCTTTCAGTGTTGCTGTTCATCATCCCATTTTATTCCTTTGAATTTGAAAGGATTTGAACGCCCAACCTTTGAAATGCCCCAGTACACCCTAACGTTTCAGTGCTATACTTATGTAGGAGCCATCTGTTGCTTTGTGAAAACAAAATCCTAGTTTGATTGTGAGGCATCCAAGTATTTGTGTTTGGTTTATTTCAACAACATAAGTGTTCATTTCATCTGAGCGCTGTAGCTTATTTATCCTTGTTAGATGCAGTAATGATTGTGGTGGTGGTGGAGAAAATAACAGGAGGAGGTGATGACCAAGATGATGGTGATTATGTTGATGATGATGATGATGATGATGATGATGCTAGTGCTGGAAATAAGACATTGATGATTGTGATGCTTTTGCTGCTGCTGTGCAAATGATGGCGGTGAAAACGATGACAATGATGATGATGATGAATATGATAATGAAGACAATGATGTTATTGTCCACATTTGCTGGACATTTTAACATTTTGTGTTTTCAGTGTTGCTTTGTTGTGTTGTTTTTACTGCATGCTGGCTATCTACTTTCAGCACTGTGACTTCATCTGCTATGCCCCGTCAGCTTTTGCCACCATCCGTAGAGCCGTGAATGTGAAGGAGAAGACCTACTTCGATGCCATGATCAGCGCCAACAAGCCTCTCTTGGAGTTTATTAGCAACTCTCGCAGCGGTATGGACTTCTTCCTCAGGTAAAGATGATTTTAAATATTTTCATTGGAAATTCTCTGTGCCTCTTTTGATAAAGTGCAAATGATCAGTGAATGAATGACTTTACTTCAAGCTCATCACAGGGTCATCAAATGTTAGTAAAAAAAATGAGTTTTTTACAAAATTTCATTTTTTCAAAGTTATTAATATTGGACTTATGATTCCTTGATGCATGATAGATATCAATGAGACACACATACTGTGCACCTTTGGTTAACCTCACTTCAAGGTCAATGTCACTGGAGCTCACACCAGCTCAATGCCTATGTGAGCAGCACTCTTTGGTTCCCCCACATTTTGCTGGCTGCGGGCTATTTATAGCTTGCCTACACCCTCCCTTCCAGTGAAAGGAAAGGAAAGGAGCACCGGCGAAGCTATCGGCGAAGCTATTTATAGCTAGCCTGGCTGAACTAACCTCAAAACCTAAAAGCTTTGGTTGAGTCGGTGTGAGCTGTCCAAACTTTGTTTGTATAAGTATTGGAGTGACCTTGACACTAAACTATGAGAGACATAAAGTCCAAACTTGTTGTGTTTATAGATGATAGATTGATCTTTTATATTTGTCCCGTTTTTGCATTCATCTTGAAGGTCAAGGTCATTTTAGACCTAGCAAAAATATGCAAAAAATATGCCATTGTACAATGGGATGGCTGTTTATTTAACTCATAGTATGCAACAACATTGGGTTATTAAATCAAAAATGCATGAGAGATCACATGAGGGTCAAGGGCACTGAAGGTCAAGGTCATCCCAAGGTCACAGTTTTTGTGTGTGCATAATATAACTTTTGCTGTACTTTATTATTTTTTTTTTTGCTTTTTTTTTTTTGCTGCAGTTTATTATCCCTTTCTATCGGGAAACTCTGGGCCGCCTCCCCGGCCCAGGGAAGGCAAAGTCGCAGCCAATGGCGCGCCCAAACCCTATCTACCTAACATTATTTGTGAATTTTTGAAATTTTTGATAGTACATGAGTGTATTTGGAGCCAGAGGTCAATGTCATCTCAGGGTCAAGAGCATAAAAAGATCAAAGTTGGTATACCCCTGTTGGATTGCAGGGGTTTATTGTATAAATAGTATCACAACTTTGTGGAAATTTAGTGCTTTAAATTACCACTGTTTCTGTCATTCTCATTTGTTCATTCTTGTTCATAATCTGTTCTATCAATCTAATATCTTCTACACTAGTCCAGTCATCTACATTTTTTTTTGAAAACGCTTCCCAAACTTCTCAGTTGTGTATGGGGTATGTTGGGTCAGCATGGGGATATTGGACGCTTTCTGCCAAATGGTCACTAGGGTTTTTACGTATTATTATTTAGCAATGTAGGCATTTTATTTGTATGTGTTGTGTTAATATTTTATAATGATGTTTATATTATATTTTGTTTGTATAAATGGGGGTTTGATAAATGAAATTAGAGTACAACCTCAGCGTCCCTTGCATGGGATAGCTTTATTGTGAAGTGAGCGGCTGGCCAAGTGCCTTCAGTGTTACCATTAGGCTTGTTTCAGCAGATCTTTTATACAGATGAGGGGAGAGCCCTCTTTCAACCAAGGTGTGGTACTGACTCCGCTCTTTGCAGTCTGATGGATCCTATAAACAATGACTAACTAACTAATTAATCAAGTCGGTATTACTTTGCATTTTAATGCCACCATTTCTTTTTCTTTTTTTCTTTCTTTTTTTTTTTGGGGGGGGGGGGGAGGAGAGGAGGGGAGTACTCATTTTCATGTTAGATATTGCGAGTTCCATAAGGAGCATGTGAGCCATATGGGCTTTATCCTTCTAGTTCTTTAATTCATTTTTTATCTTTTTGATTTTCTCTTTTGGTGTTTGGATGCATGAGAATTACACTTTGAACCAAATTTTTATTGGAAAAAGACTTTCTTCTGTTTCTTCTTCTGTTTCTTCTTCTGTTTCTGTTTCTTCTTCTTCTTCTTCTTCTTCTTCTTCTTCTTCTTCTTCTTCTTCTTCTTCTTCTTCTTCTTCTTCTTATTATTATTATTATTATTATTATTACCTTGAGAATGAGAACATGGGTTTTGAAATTAACTGGTAGCCAACAAGTGGGCTCTATGTTGTGCTTGACACTAACAGTAACACACATCTCTAAATAAAAATAGAATACAGAATAAAAGGGTTACCTCAATTGAAAGGACTGTGATAGGGTCAAATGAAGAATGTAACTAAAACCTGGCCTTCCGAGAAAAAAACTCTCTCAGTGGGCTACGATGTGGACAGAAGATTTGCAGACAATGAATGGACACACAGTCCTTGTCAGTGTGCTCTATTTAAGAACAATTACTTGTGTCTGTTAGCGTTCTATCCATTTGATCCTAGAGACAGTATGACAGCTTTTCTAAAGAATAATGAGGTTAAGACTTTTAAGGGGTCCATTGCCAAACTACAGAAGCCTATATTTGACTTTGCAACCACTGATCGAGCTGACAATTTTTTTTGGCCATAGATCAGCTAGGAACAAAAAAAAAGAATACTTTGAATCTGCTAAATAACAGCTTGGAATCTTCTAAATGGCCAAGGTTTAGTGAATTATATGAAACAAAAATGTACACATAAAACAGTCTGCAGTTAAGACTTACTTTAAAAAAAAAATCTATACACATATTTTTGATGACAGCAGATGTAATTTTCTTTATCCTATGCCTATGTGTGGAGGGGTTGAAAACTGAAAGTACTTGTGTGGGTTGTATTTTAACCTGTAAGAAATTGTTTGTGGATGCTTTTTAGGCAGATTTATTTGCGTGTATATGTAAACCTGTCCATCTGTTTGCTTGTTTCACCAAGGTTAGAGGATGAGTGCATGCACCTTGGCAGGCATGTGTGCTTTTTTTAAGCCTGCAGTATAATTAATTAGACTATTTAAATAATAATAATAATAACAGGCAATTTATACAGCGCTTTCCAAAATCACAAAGCGCTTTACACAAACAAATGTAAACACAACATGCGTACATTGGTCAATAACACGCAACCACATATACATCTCAACACCAAAAATAACTAACAACACTCACTCATGGCGCCTAAGAAAAGGCCTCTCTAAAAAGATGCGTCTTCAAGTTCGTTTTAAAAGACGCTAGTGAAGGACTGTGACGGACGGACCGAGGTAGCGAGTTCCAGGTCTGAACGGAGAAGAAACTGAAAGCTCTACCACCGTGTCTCACCCTGTGGTATTCTGGTACACGGAACATCCTTTCATCTGCAGAGGAGCGGAGAGACCGAGAAGGAACATAGACAGTCAAAAGTTCAGAAAGATGGCTAGGAGCAGTTCCAGAGATGATGTGGTAGCAGAGACATGAGGTTTTATATTTAATTCGTTGTTCAATTGGGAGCCAGTGTAGCTCTTGAAAGAGAGGCGTGCAATGCTGTGATTTCCGTGCTTTGAAGATGAGTTTAGCTGCAGAGTTTTGTGGCACAAAATCAGTTTGCAGTCCAACTATTTCAAGTTGCCCACCCACGTATAGTTTACTTGCTTCATGTTCTGGTGGCACATCACACACGTAATTATGATGGTGTCATTTTAAAGTACTTTTATTGTGTTTCAGTCATGATATGCGCTATCTGATCAAGACCAACAAAGAAAGTGATGTCAAATTCTTCCTGAAAATTCTCGGGTAAGTTTTTGTTTTAAAGGGAGACAAAAAGATTGTGTGAAACACTGGTAGTAAATGTCTGACCTAAAGAAATGGAACTGCAGCTTCTAGCATAACTGGATATAATCCTTATTAAATGCTATTATTCTGGGAACTTTGTTTTAATGATACTGCTGTATTCAGTATCAGGATGTGTATTCTTTGTGTGTGTATTTTTACTTTGAAATTGTCAGCCAAATGTTGGTCTGTTGGTCAATCCTTAGGTCTGCCTATCTGTCGGTCCGTTGCATGCTATATCTCAAGAATCACTGAATGGATTTTAGCCAAATTTCATAAGAACATTACCACGGTTAGTGGCAAGTTTCCCATTCATATTTGCTCTATCACAAGGTCGCTGGAGTCGATTTATTGCTAAACACATTTTGCGCTATATCTCACAAATGGCTGAACTGATGTTGATGATTTTTGGTATACATGTTCTTGAACACATGGTTGATTATTCAATAGCATTGGTAATCGATTGGTTCAACACTCAGAATTTAACTTCTTTTTTTTTTCAAAACACATTTTCGCCTTATCTCAAAACTGAGTGACATTATTACATTTACTATGCAGATACTTCAACTACTGCTAAGCATATTGGAATCATCATATTTGGACCTTTTAAGTTTTAGGGTCACTGTGTTTCATATTTTTTTGAAGAGGTTTTTTGCTGTTTCTGAAAATTGGCTGAAGTATTTGTGATAATGTTTTACTGGCATATAGTTCAGTTCCACGTTTTCAGTTTGCTTCTTTACTATAAAGCCCAGTCACAAAACCCAACGTAAAAATTACATGTGGACAGTTGTTATTTTTCAGTGTCTGCAAATATATTTTCATTGTTTGCCATCTTCGTTTTTATTTGTAACAGGTGGTTTTAATTTGATTGATTGATGGACCAAGTGAGTGATTTGTTTGACTTGTGCAGGAAATATGTGCAGCACTTTCTCAAGTACCCTCACTCTCTCATTGTGAAGTTTCTTGGCTGCTACTCCATGACAATCTCAGGCAAGGACACAGTAAGTCAGCAAAATAGAACACAGTTTGTTTTTTTAGAAGTAAATATTCCAGAGGCAGCCACCTGTATTATTGTAAGATGAAGGTAATGATATACAGGGTGAGCACAAAAACACTCCTTGATTTTAAATATTCATTAAATGAGAAGTTGAGTGATTATTTTCACAAAATTGGTGTCTACAGTTGCAGAAATTAATGAATTTTTGTTTCCACGTTGTTTCAAGGTCCCAATGTTTATCTTACCCGCTAGGTGGCAGTCCAATCCAAGATGGCGTACACCCCACAACAACGTAGCTGGTGTGTTTTGGAATTTGGAAAATCAAACAGTGTTACAATTGTGCAGCGTTCGTTCAGACACATCCATCACAACAATCCACCTTCTAACAAGTCGATTTTGAAGTGGTACAATGATTTCATTGAGAGAAGATGCATCTGTGATCAGAGAAAGGGACATTCCGGCCGCCCAGCAGTGTCAGAGGAAGTTGTCGAGAGGGTCAGAGACACTTATCTTTGCAGCCCCAAAAAGTCGACACGCAAATGTAGCCAAGAGTAACAACTTCCACAAAGCACAGTATGCAGGATCTTACGCAAACGCTTGAGGTTTACACCTTATAAACTGCAACTGGTCCAAAAGTTATACCCGCAAGACCAAAGAACACGCTATGATTTCTGCCACAGTTTACAGGAGTCAATGGAAAATGATCCTGATCTGCTGTCAAAGATAATCTTCAGTGATGAAGCAACCTTCCACTTGAGTGGAAAGGTGAACAGACTCAATGTGAGAATATGGGGGACTCAGAATCCTCATGCCACTCTCGAGTTTGAACGTAACTCTCCTAAAGTGAATGTGTTTTGTGCAGTAACAGAGAGGCCTGTGTATGGATCTTTTTTCTTAGAAGGATTAACCATCACTGGCCCAACCTACCTCAAGATGTTACAGAACTGGTTGCTGCCAAGACTAGCTGCTGAAGGTGATGACTACATTTTTCAGCAGGGTGGTGCACCGCCATACTGGTCTGTCAATGTCCGCACATTTCTCAACACAAACCTACCCAGCCGACGGATTGGTCGTGCTGGACAATGCGACCAAGTGTTTTGCAAATGGCCCCCAAGATCACCAGACCTAACTGTCTGTGACTTTTTCCAGTGGGGATATGTCAAAGACAAAGTTTACATCCCTCCATTGCCCCAGACCATGGAGGAGGTGCAGGAACGTATCACCGAAGCTCTTCGCACGATTACACCAAATATGCTGCAGAAAGTCTGGACTGAGCTTGATTATCGCATTGATGTTTACTGGGCAACAAGAGGGGCACACATCGAGTGCCTTTGACATCAACCCATATCACATAAAACTTTGTTAATTTCTGCTACTGTAGACACCAAGCTTGTAAAAATATTCACTCAACTTTTCTCGTAATAAATAATTTAAATCAAGGAGTGTTTTTGTGCTCACCCTGTATTTTCAATTTAAATTTGTGAAAACTTCACGAGGCAGCCATCAGTTTATTTTGTCATCTACTGTTTTCATTTCTTGTGCTGGGAAGTTGCTTACCATGATCTAAATGACTTATTCGTCCAGAACAAGACAAATACTGCCAAAGGACATTGAACAATCTGCATGTTTCAACAATATCAAATAAGGGCTCTACAAGTTAGTGTAGTATTTTATTAGTGCTCCCTGTTCGGTCAAGATGACCAGGTAGACACAACTAGATCAGAAAACATAAAATACAATAAACCATAAGCAATTTTCATATAGTGCTTTGATTTGTTTTTTAATCTCTTCTTTTGTATCATCTGTTTGTCACTTTTCCCTCATATACATATATCTATATATATAATTTATATAAACGTTATATTACAATTTATGTTAGCGTTGTATGATTTATGTGTTTGCATGTTTACTTGTTGCAGATATGGATCCTTGTGATGCAGAACATCTTTTATCCATCTGACAGAATAGAGACCAGATACGACGTGAAAGGGTGTCTCGCCAACCGATGGGAAGAGGTAGGTGCAGGTTACTCCACACCTCTACAGATAGTTGAGCAAAATAAAGCCACTGGCAGCAGAAGCATGACCCTATTTAATTAACACAGAAGTGCTAAATAAATGCTGATAGCCTGTTATCATTCATTTGGGTGAAAAAGAAGTTTAGCATTATTTATATATTTATTTTATTATTTATTTATTTATTTATTTGTTTCTTTCTTTCTTTCTTCCAGCCTGACCCACCAGGATCTCGAAGTATGTCTGTGCTGAAGGATCAGAATTTTTTAACTGACGAATTAGACCTAGGTATGTTTGTGTGGTTGTTCTGTGAAGATTACTCTTTTCACAAATGCTAAAAAGGATTAAGTGGATTATAGTAGCTCTCAAATAGTTTCACATCAGTTGGTGTTGTGTATTGTTTTTCTATTTCCACACTTATCTAAAAATCCTTTAAAATAGTCAGGGGGGAATCATTTGACGCTGTATCTTCAGAATTACTAACTTCATACTTCAAACTTGGTAGGAATATTACCTAGGTTTGTGGCCTGCCTCTCGTGTCATCCTATTTGTTCTGCCGCAAAGGTCAAGGTCACTGGAGTCATTTCATTTGCTAAACATGTTTTTATTAACATCATGGAGCTGTTTGACCACATCACCACCTTTTCAAGGTACCAGTTTTATTGCTCTTAGGGGATTTTTTACAATAGTTTTGGTCTGCAGATACTTCAAATCATGTGTCGTCCTTTGGTAGAAGTCCAGTTTTCACTTTTTTGTTAAAAACACATTTTTGGCCTTATCTCCAGAATAAGCAATTTGAAATTCATCATTTTTACTTTGCTGATACTTTTGCTATTGCTTAACACGTTAGATTATTTGTTTTTGTACTTAGTTTAGAACGATAGTTCTATAGTGCAGTGGCCTATCATTCCATGTTTGAAATTATCTTTTTACATTGATGATGATGATGATGATGATGTTGATGTAGACTTGTAAGGCACACACATTTACATTGGTAGCATACTTAGGGCACGCAATTAGAGGCCATGAAACACAAATAAAAAGCGAGCATGTAATGATGATGATAATGATTATGAAGTGACGTATCCATTTTGTGTGTGAGTGTGTGTGTGTGTGTGTGTGTGTGTGTGCGTGTGAGGATGTTTACACGGCGTTATTGGGACAAACTAGTGCAAGTTTACATACGTTCTTTGGACAGACCTCCTTGTTGGGACGTCCATTTAATGATCCGTGATGGTTAGAGTTAGGGTAAGGGTTAGGGTTAGAACACTTTAAAGTACTTAAAAAGGGGGTCGTAGCATGACCCATTGTCCACAGAACGTATGTGGCGATAGAGGAAAGTCCAAATAACGGTGTCTGCGCAAGTATGTGTGCGTGTGTGTGTGTGTGTGTGGCTAGATAGAAATGCCTTTATTCTGAAATACACTTGAACCTCTATGTACTTTCTTTTGACGCACCCCGTTATTTTGATATCAAAACAGTGTTAGGGTTAGGGCTGTGTTAGGCTTAGGGTTAGGTTAAGGGTTAGGGTTAGCTTCGAAAAATGAACAAATTTGTAAAAATGTCAAAGTAACGTATGTAGAGTTTCATGAAAGTCTACACGTTTCTACACAGTTGTGTGTGTGTTTCTGTTTGTGAGTTCCTGTTTGTATTTTCATATGTGGCAAATCATTTTGTTTATTACTGCTTCTACCCCAATCAGCTTTGATTTGTTATATATATACAGTAAGTCCTCGGGTTACGCTTGTCTCGACTTACGTTGTTTCATGGTTACGATGCTCCTCCCCATAAAAATTTAATAAATAATATCTTATGCGCTGTTCCGTCTTACACGGTTTAGCGTCGTAAGCGACGTAAACAAACTGGAGCTACTTTCTGGCGAGCAGCGGAAGAATACGCTTTGTTGTGGTTATACTGCGGGGAAGATGGCGTCGCTTCCTACGCTGGCGTCGCTTCATACGCTCAGTCATTGTACATACGCCATTTTGGTTGTTTACGTCGTTTATCTCTGTCACGTGTTTTATCGTTTTTTGCCCTGGGTTATGGCTTCCAAACGTGTCAGACTCTTCTGACGGTAGTGCATCAAAGAAAAGTGTTCCAACTTACGTTCTGACTTATGATGAAATCGGGTTACGACGCTTCCAACGAACGGATCAACGTCATAACTCAAGGACCCCCTGTATATCTATCTATCTATCTATCTATCTATCTATCTATCTATCTATCTATCTATCTATCTATCTATCTATCTATCTATCTATCTATCTATCTATCTATCTATCTATCTATCTATCTATCTATCTATCTATCTATCTATCTATCTATCTATCTATCTATCTATCTATCTATCTATCTATCTATCTATCTATCTATCTATATTAATGTTTAATGAGTGTGGGAATGCACGAGGCAGCACTTTGAACTGTTCCTTATTAAGAAAAGCGCCTTATATCGCGCTATATAAGCCTACTTTATTATTATTATAATTATCCTTATTATTTATTATTATTATTGATGAGGCTGATGGTGATGATGATGGCAAAGATGATGATGATGGTGATGATGGTGGCAAAGATGATGAGGATGATGATTGATGATGATGATGGGAAGATGATGATGATGATGATGGATGATGATGATGATGATGGTGGTGATGATGATGATCTGGTTTGTGATAAAAGGGCCGGAGAATACACAGTGGTTTTTGGATCAGCTGAATGCAGATGCAACTTTTATGAGCAGTATGAACTGCATGGACTACAGTTTGCTGATTGCCAAGCAGAAACTTCACGACACTGAGAAGAAAATCTTAGGACAACACGACTCGAAGCTAGGACAACTGGTGAACCGTATGCAAGCGTAGGCATTATTTTTTACTCGCATGCAAAGATATGAGTCTTAAATAGTCCAAATAATCAAGATATTAAAAACATGTCTGTCAGTACGTCCGTCAATTCAAAACTTTAACCTGGATAATTACTCGGAACTTATTTTATCTATCACAACGAAACTTAGTAGGATGGTGTATAGCCATGACAGCTCGCAAATTATCAGTGATTGAATGATCTCATTTCAAGGTCAAGGTCAGAGGGTCAACTAATGTTGGTCAAAAATGACAACGTATCACAGCATGACATTGACAGCTATCAGTGAGACAAACCAACCATGCAAGTTGGGCCAACTTCATTCCATATTCAAGTTCACCGGAGCTGCCCAAAGTCAGTTCGTATGGGTACTTCTGAAATGATCGACTTTGACCCTAAACTATGAGAGTACAAAGTCCAAACTTGTTGTATGTAGAGATAATGGATAGTTGCGTTGGGGTTTCGCGCATGTGTACTAGCAAGTCCTGTTTTTCATGCTCCCACAGTCCATCACCATTATTTCTGTAAAATTCAGTATTTCCTCTCCATTTTCAAAACCCAGTACCGTTCATTCTTCATTCTAACCATTTGCGAACTTTTGGACTGCTTTGACATCTCAGTGCCACACATTATTACTGTGAGTTTGTAAACAAATATAGCAAGTGCCATCTGACTTGCCACAAAGTAACCAAGCTCTGTGAGCTGAACTGCCAACTGATCCGGGTCAGGCTCAAGATGAAGGGAGGACGACAGCTACTGATCGCTTCTTACTACATACCCTACACAAACCATCAACCCAGCCTCAGATTGTTTTCCGCAACTGCCCAGTGTGCTGTAAACACCAATGCAACAGTCATAATAGGAGTGACTTCAACATTCCTGCATTTGACTGGAATACCAAGACTCTTAAGACTACTTCCAATTACCCTGTCAGGGCTTGCCAATTTTTTCCAACAAGTACTTACCCCGAGGAAGCAACATGTCATTTTTAAATTCCCCCTAAAAAAATTGCTTTCCTGCTCATGCTTCCATGTCAACATTTCAAACACGCTTTCCACAGGCTATTATGCAGATCAAAGTAAACATGATTTGATGCCGATGATCAAGTTGTGTTGTTTTATGTTCACAGCTTTTAACTTAATCCCGGACAAGTGACTTTCATGATTTGTCTTTCCCGGCAACTTTTTTACTTGCCCTGGGAACCGGGAAAAGGGATTTGGCAGCCCCTGTCTGTCCTCTATCAGCAGTTCCTTGACATCATCAGTGACCTAGGCCTTGAGAAATTTGCGACCTTTCCAACTAGAGAAAATCACACATTAGACTTATTTTTGATTGGCCATTTGTCTTTGGTTACCTGCATTGAAAGTATCACAGTTTGTCTGATCATGTTATTGTATATCTACAATTTGAAGCCATCCTGCAATGCCAGCGCCAGGTTCCCCTGTACTCCACAGCTGACTGGCCTTCCCTCCACTCTGCTGCAACTGATCTCTCAGACTCTATCTTTAGCTCCTTCAATGACAACAGAAGTACAGAAGAGAGATATGGTCTAAACTAAAAGATGGTATCAACACCAATACCAAACAGAATATCCCTCACAGGACTCTTGGAAGTGAAAACAACAAGCCTTGGGTGGATTACGCTACGCTTACTCATCAGATGAAGAGACCGACTGCACAAGCTCCTCAAGAAGACCGGAAACAACCAAGTTTGTGCCGAGCTGAAGCAAGTTATCCAACGGAATCTGAGACGAGCATATTGGCCTTACACAGAGAGATTGTTTGGTAACAACATTGAGTCGGAAGATTCTACCAAGAGATCCAACAACAAACAGTTTTTGGAATTACATCATGACCCATTTCACCGAGGCAGCCAGCATTTCACCACTTAAGGTTGGCGGCAGACTTGTGACAGAGGCTAAAGAGCGTACCGAAGTCCTGAACCTGCAGTTCACCTCTGCCTTCAGCCCCAAGATCTCTTGTACTGAGCAGGAGTTCAGGCAGAGAATCAACCTCACTGTCCACCACAATCCCAACTCTCCCACCTCAGTTCCATCTGCATCACAACCCCTGGTGTTACAAAGCTCCTTACTGGCCTTAACCCTAGCAAAGCCCCAGGTCCAGACAGCATCAGTCCAAAACTGCTGAAAGAGCTTGCAGAAGAACTATCCCCTGCTTTTACACCTCTTCCAGAGTTCCTTGAACACCTGCGTGATACACAAAGACTGGAGGACAGCCAATGTTACACCTGTCTTCAAAAAAGGTGAACGATACGGCTCAGAGAACTACTGCCCTTGCAAAATCATGGAACATATTATCATGAGCTCTATCATGTCCTTTGCAGAAGATCAAGGCATCATCAACTTCAAAATTAAAAAGCTTTGATTGAGTCGCTGTGCCTTATCTCCTACTACACAAGCTCAGCCACTATGGCATCATGGGAAAGGTGCTTGGCTGGATTGGCGCTTTCCTCACTGATCGCCAGCAGCAGGTCATGGTTGACTGTGCTATTTCATGCCCCGTTCCTGTGAAGTCTGGTGTCCCTCAAGGCTCTGTCCTAGGTCCAAGCGTATTCACACTCTACATCAATGATCTCCCTGAAGATCTGTCCTCAACAACCCAATTCTTTGCAGAGACTCTATGTGCCACAGAAGCTCCCACAGGCTGACTTGGACCGGCTTGCCAAGTTGGAAGAGAAGTGGTTAATGAGCTTCCATCGGTAAGTGTCTGACACTTCGAATCACTAGGAAAAGAAAGTCTTTGCCCTGCACATACCACCTATATAGGCATACACTCAGCTCCGTTCACAAAGCCAAGTACATAGGTGTCACCATTTCTGGAGACCTCTGTTGGAACATTCACATCTGCAGCACCATCAACAAGGCCAACAAGACACTTGGCTTCCTGAGACAAAACCTCAGAATTGGATTCAGGCCATCAAACAGCACGCCTATTTCTCACTGTTCAATAATGAAATCAATAATGGAGGCTTGAGAATGGGTGGGGGGGGGGGTGGGAAGTTGGAGTGTGGAGACCAGCAGAGAGCTAGCCAGTGCACGCTTCTTGGTGTTGTACTACAGAGAGGATGTTCTAGTGTCTTGTAATATTTTTAAAAATTCTCTTTTGCCATGTCAACACTGTGACACGACAAATTTTCCCTTGTTTTTGTGGAATAAAGATTTTTGGACTTGACTTGGTCTGTCCTACTGTGGACTACTCCAGCCCAGTATGGAATCCAAACTGAGAGAAGGACATACAAAACATTGAAGCCATGCAACTGAGAGCAGCCCGCTGGGTGGTGAACATCCAGTGTTGACCCCTTGCTCCAACATCTGTTGTGACCCTCCCTTCAACATCAACGCTGCAAAGCCCGCCTCTGCACCTTCTCCAGATACCACAATGGCATATTATCCATCAACTCCATCAAGAAACCATTCCCGAGTACCCCAAACAGATCCAGCCAAAAGTCGCACTTAGCCCATTACCAACAGTCATGATAGCTGAGTGGAATGCCCTTCTAGCTAAGGTGGCCCTCAGCTCTACCTTTGAGTCTTTCCCCCGCATGATAGCTGAGTGGAATGCCCTTCTAGCTAAGGTGGCCCTCAGCTCTACCTTGGAAGGGTTCACATTCCAGATTTGAAACACCAACCTCCACGCCCCCACCTCCACACACTACCTCCCTTTCAGTACCTCTCCCCCTGAACGGCAACCTCTCCACTACCCTTTCCTGTAACCTTTTACCCGGGCAGCAACTTAGCTACCCCCAGCAGCATATATTCCGTAACCTAACGCCAAACCCATAAAGTCTACAGAATCTTCACTAGGATGAAGGTGGTAGTCTACAGCAAGAAGAAGAAGATCTTTCATATAATGTGACATTTTTAGTGTTTTTAACTTGAAGGTCTAGGACATTTTAGGCCTTATGGAAAAATGTCAAAATTTCTTCTGTTACAGTGGAATGGTTTTATATCTTACCAACATTATGCATCAACATTGGATTATTTAATCATACATGAGCCTCAGAGGTCATATGACGATCAAGGTCATTCCATTGTTAAGGTCATTGCAAGGTAACTGTTGTCTTTGACATAATAGAACTTGTGCTGTAGTTTATTTGAGCATAAATAAGTGTTAATGTGAAACCAGAGGTTAAGGTCATTGTAAGGTCAAATGCAATATTACTTTTTGTGTTATTTATTTAGTTAATGTAAACATTTCGTTTCAGTTTTAAAAAACTTAATCCACACTGTGCAATGATTTTCATGTAGACTATGGTCAGTAAGTTCTCTAAGAGGCATGTGAGTCATATGGGCTTTGCCCTTCTAGTTTAATGCTAGCTATCCCCCTGCCTGAATCTGTGAATGTTTCACCTTAATATATTATAATCAAGATCAGACAGGGTTCACATTGGCCTGAGACTGTTTATAGAGCATAGCCTGGTTCATCTAGTACATGCAGCATAACCAAATTGTGAAATTGCAGAATTCATTAAATTGGCAGCTGCCGATTTTGTGAAATTGGCAATTGCTTGCCAAGAACACAGACTCAGCAGGCACTTGCCAAAATACTGGATAGGCCTTTTAAAGTTGACGAATTCATGAAATAGGCAGCTGATTTAATAAAAACTGATATATTTTGGACTTCAAGGCCAACTGAAGAGTGAATATCTTTCAGTTGACTTTTTACTCTACATGAAGTTCAATGGTGCACATGAAAGTCATTGCTCACAGAGAGTCTCCGGTCAGTAAGCATACATTCCTGCAAGTATCGCACAGGCAACTGTGAGCTTAAAGCAAAGAACTCGGAACTCAGTTGTCACAATAAAAAGTAGATCAGACACCAAGCGGATACTTTTAAAGACATGAACAGATACTATCCATCAGGTAATTATAATGATGTCAGACATTGTAATGCATTTACAATATCGTTTATAGTTGCTAACTTTGTAAAATCATCAAAAATCCCTTTTTGAGAAATCGGTTGCCTATTTCATGAATTTGTCAACTTTGAAAAGCTTTTTCACCATTTCAGCAACAGCATGCCGAATTTGCATTCTTGGCAAGTGATTGCCCATTTTACAAAATCAGCAACTCAGTCGCTGATTTCACGAATTTGGCAATTTCACATTTTGGTTATGATGTATATGGTGACTATAGTTTGAAAAACATTATGTATCTGTGAAGGAAAGCTGTTGCTGAAGAGTTTTACTGAGGAGACAACTATACTACCTATGCTCTCTCTCCCCAATGGTTAAAGGATTTTTCTTGTTCTGCTTGTGCTGTCAACAGGTCAAGATTGGTTAGACGTTTGACTTTTCACTGTCTCCAGGTCAGGGCTGGGTTCTAATTCTTCCTTAGGCAAATCGCCTACTCGGTTGTCAATCGGCTCATCGACGAAGCACAGACGCGCGCCCTCCCGATGTGAAGATCCGCAGGCAATGGCTAGCTACAATCCCAGCAGCAAGCAAGAATTGCACAGCTTGGTGGATACTAAGGACAAGAACCCCCATCGCCGTTTGCTGCCTGACACCCCCAATGGCATCCACGTCATTGACGGTCCTGAATACCGTTACTTTCTGGGCATCGTGGATTTCCTCACGGTGTGGACATACAAGCAGAGGATGCACCAGATTCTTAAAATGGTCAAGTACACCTGTAAGGACCAGTCCACTGTGCCCCCCTCTCGCTATGCCAGGAGATTTGTGGACTTCATTTCTGACCATGTTGTCTGACCAGGGCTATTGTTTAGGTGCTGATTTATTTTATTGTATTTCTGTTTTGTCACTTTTCATTCTTTTATTATTATTATTATTATTATTATTATTATTATTATTATTATTATTATTATTATTATTATTTTATTTTATTATTATTTTTTTTTTAATATTGACATAATATTTGGAAGTACTTTGAAATAGTCCGGAATCAGTACAAGCCAAAACTCGGTCCATCCATGGTGCAACATAAAAAACCACTGGGTGGATTTTGACCTCAACTACCTAGGCTAGTGACCAGCCTCCTGTGCCATAATTTTTGCTCTTCTGCAAAGGTCGAGGTCGCTGAAGTCAGCTTGTTGCTATATACGTTTTGCTCTGTATCTCAAAAAGGCTGAACCAAATTTTGACTCACAGGATAGCAACGTGAGTTTATGTATTCACTCCCCAAAAGAATTATGTTCCCGATTTTTGCAAATCTGTGCCATATGAGTCCAGTCCATAATTGATAGTTGTTGTTTTTTTTTTATATGTCCATCCATTGGTTTGCTATCTGGAGTCTTTAAAATGGCTAAATACTTGGAACCTATTTCATTTATCACAGTCAAACTTGGTAGGATGGTGTATATCCATGACAACTCAAAAATTATTAGTGAGTGAATGACTGTACTTCAAGGTCAAGGTCGCAGGGAGCTTCCATAAGGAGCATGCACTTTGTGTCATTAAGGCTTTGCCCTTTTAGTGTTGATTTTTGACTCACATGCTTGTAGGAATGTAAGTCTATGTACTCACACACCACCACCCATAACCCACCCACCCACCCCCAAAAACAAGATTTATGCAAATCTTTATTAAATGAGTCCTAAATAGTCCCACAATTATGTTTTTAAATATATATATATATATATATATATATATATATATATATATATATATATATATATATATATATATATATATATATATATATATTTTGTCCGTCTGTCCATCCGTGTGATTTTGTTTGCTCAAAATATATTTTTTTAATATCTTAATGTGTGATTTGGTCTGCAGCAACTTTATTTTAACCATAAATTTTGTTGTACTTCCTATTTTATTCTGCTGTGATATTAAGCTGCTGTGATAAAAAATCCTAATATGTCATGAACAGTATTTTTGTGTGAAAATATTATTTTATTGTTTTGAGATGTGATGATTGTCTGCTGGCCATGATGTGTCCGTCCACTATTGCTATGATTATGATGAACACATGAATGATGCAGAATGATTCCATGCTATAGAAACTGGAATGGGACTTATTTTGAACACTGAATTTCATTCACCTTTAGACATTAAACATTCAGGTAAATTTATAATTGTTGTTTGTTTGTTATTTAATTTAAGTCTTTTCACCTAAGTGATTTTAGACTTAAGACAGACTTAATTAAGAAGAATTTGAGATTATTGTACACCAGCATCACAGAAAATTAAATAAATAATAAATTTAAGTGTTAAATTCAGAGAATATTAATTAGTCTTTGAATTTGAGATTATTCCAGACATTGAATTTGATATTAATTTGGACATATAATCCAATATCAGGTTACATTAGTCTTTGAACTTGGCCCCCTCCCCCCCCAACCCCCTCCTACCTCCCTCCCTCTTCCCCTCCCACCCAAACTATATGTCTGTTTACAGTATCGCAACCGAACCAAATTTTATGGCACAACCATAAACCTTTTTTGGGATCATCTGGAAAAAAATTAAAGAAAGTGAGAAAAAAATTGCACCCCAAGTGGAAATGTTTTTTTTTTTTTTTTAAAGGAGAAAAGACAACCTACCCTTTTTTTTTTTTTTAAAGGAGAAAAGACAACCTACACTTTTTTTCCTTTTTTTTTGGTTTTACTATGTTACTATAAATAAACTTTTTTTTTTGCCTAAGAGATAATACTTACTTTAGCCTAATTTAGTGTGTTTTTTCCCTATATCTCTTTATGCATTGCAATTATTTCGTTGCCAGTTCCATAAAGTGGTTATGCATTACTTTTTCAACATTTTTTCTAAGGTTGGTGCTTTGTTACTCTTTTACAGTAACTTATGACTTTTGTTATTCACAGTGATGTATGTTGGCTGTTAATCTATTTATATACATATAGCAATGTATTCCTCTGTACTTTCATTGTTGTGCAATGTGCAGCTACATCTTTTGTCCATTACCTTTTTAAAACTATACTTTGAATATTTATTATCCAATCTATGCATTCCATCTTTGATGCTATTTTTGATAACCTTGCTTGCTTGTTTTGGTGTTTTGGTTTTGCAAGCAAGTACTTTTATTGTCATATGCTTGTGTTATGTAAACTTTGAGCACAGTTTTATTGAGGAATCATGCTATATAAAAAAGTATTATTATTATTATTATTATTATTATTATCATTATTATTATTATCATTATTATCATTATTATTATTATTATTATTATTATTATTATAAAACATCTTATTTTGCAGTTGTTTATTTCAAAATATTACCAGGAAATTGGGTTATTTTTGTGTGAAACAGAGATGTGACATCTAATCTCTTATTTCACTGTAACTCGGCAATATCTTCCTGTAAATAGTTGGAAATCGCAATAGACTATTCTTTTGTTTGTTTTATTTTGAAAATGAATTTGAAGCAAATATAACTTCTACTTACACAAGTTGCTTTGTTTAAGATTTTCATTAAACAAATATATTGCATACTTTTTTGTTGTTGCAATTAGAATAATTTTGTGAATGTGTTACACTCAGTTCGATGATGGTGTTTTCTATCAGTATCTGATTCAGCCCCGATGCTTGAATTCCTGATAGTTGTGTAACTCAGATTCGTTTATTCACACAGCCCGTCCAAACAGCATACAATTCACAAAGTCGACGTATGAAGTTTTCCACTTTTATTCAGCACACATCAACAACTGCATACAATTCTCAACTCAACTCAACAACTTTCACAGCAACTTTCCAAATCACTATCAACAACTTTACTCCCCCAACAACAATCTCGGCACACGATTAAATAACCTCTCTCTTTTCCGGAAAGATTTCGAATACGGTAGAAATGACGTACTGCCACCAATCGAACTAAAGATCGTCATCACTGACTTACGTCAATACACATTTTCTCTACTTCCGGGAACATTCACGACCTTCGATATCCATCGGGAAAATTCTATCAAGAGTAAACACGCATATCCAGAAGATTCTCAAATAATATCGACTAACGCAAATTATCAACGTTATACAAAGCCTCTCCTAACAACAGTGCCAACTCAAATCAAAGGTAAATAAACTCCATTATTGAATACTTTGCAAAACGAAACGATTAGATCTATCGTGCGCGCTTTAGACACACTTTCGTTCGTTTCAACGTAACATAACCCCCCACTCAAGAAGAAATTTACCCAATTTCTTTCAACAACGTTGAAACGTAATGCACAAACAAAGTTCAGAATTAAAACTTATTTCAGACTGTCTCATTTACTGTCAATGTTCTCAGTTCATTTACCCAGTCAACGTTTTTCATTCTCAAGTCTGTCATTATCAATATTCTTAGTTCGTCCACACAGTCAATGTTCTTTCGTTCGCAAGGAATCGACGCCCTCGTCAGTTGCGGTCGTCATCGGCCCAGGGTCAAAGACGATGATCGCGTGGGCTTCCCCGGAATCAGTGCGTCCTCCGTTGTCTCCTTCTTCCATCGGATGTCCGACGCAGTCGACGTTGTCAGCTCCCAGAATGCATTCGCTGGGTCTCACGGTCAGGTTGGCTTCTGCGGGACGGTGGAACAGCTCCCTCATGGTCTGCAGATGCTCCTTCCAGGTCTGGGTGTGGACTTCATGTTCGTTCAAAGTCGTAGAGCCTGGGACATCATTGAAGTTAGGGGGAAACTCGCCCATAAGGTCCTCGAGCTCCAACTTTTGACCTTCCGTCAAGCTTGGTCCTAGCTTAACATCATCGATGCCTTCTTTGCTGTGGAAGTCTCCAAGTTCCAACAGTTCCTCGCTATCAAAGCTGTTGTCGATCTCAGCTGCTGTTGCCACATGCACAGTCTATGATGGCCTTTCCACGTACAGCTTAAGGAGGTTGGCGTGGTATATCTTGGAATGCTGGCCGACCTTCACCTTGTAGTCGTTGATTCCCACCACGGTCTCCACTTCGTACGGGCCTTTCCACTGCATCAGCAACTTATTGTGATCAGTAGGTAGCAGCACCAGCACTTTGTTGCCAGGTTTAAACTTCCTGTTCACAGCCCTACGGTCATAGTAGTGCTTTCCACAGTCCTGGGACTTCTTCAGGTTTTCTCTGGCTATATCGAGAGTCTGCTCAAGCTTCTCCCGTAGCTCAAACACGTACTGATAGCTGTTCTTCACCTCTGGGGTGTCTACTTCTTTCGTCCACAGTTCTTTTAGGATGTGCATCGGCCCTCGGATGGTTCTTCCGTACAGCAGCTCGAACGGAGAAAAGCCGGTGGACTCCTGCGGTACTTCTCTGTAGGCGAAAAGTAGGGCGTTGATGTAGCGATGCCATTGTCTGGGCTGCTCGCTGCACAGTTTCTTCAGGGTGGACTTCAGCGTAGCATTGAACTTTTCGACGAGCCCGTTGCACATTGGATGGTAGGGTGTCGTAGTCAAATGCCGGATGCTCAGCAGTCTGTTGACCTCCTTCATGCAGTCAGAGACGAACTGCGTCCCGAGGTCTGTCAGAATTTCTTCGGGCACTCCAAGTCTACTGAACATGTCCACCAGTGCCTCTGCCACAGTTTCAGTGTCAATCTTCTTCAGTGGCACTGCTTCTGGGTACCGAGTCGCATAGTCCACTAAAGTCAGTACCCACCGATGACCTTCTTCACTCGGAGGTCTTATTTCGCCGATTAAGTCTAAGGCCACCCTCTTGAAAGGTCGGTCGATCAGAGGCATCCTCTGCATAGGCACTTTCGGGACCCTTCCTCGAGGTATGGTCTTCTGGCAAATGTCACATGATCGACAGAAACGGCTGACGTCCGCATGAAGTCCTGGCCAGTAGAACACCGCCTGGATTCTATCCGACGTCTTCTTGATGCCTAGGTGACCTCCCATAATTGAGTCATGCGCTACTTCCATCACCTGGCGCCTTAAGGGTAATGGTACCAGTACTTGACGTAGTGGTTTACCTCCGTTGACCCTCGGGTGCTGGAAGATTCTGTACAGGATCTTGGCCTTCACCTCAAAATAGACCGTGCCATTGCCCTTGGTCACGTGGTCTTGGCGGTTCCTGTACTTGTTTAAAGTGCTATCAGCTTCCTGGAGCTGGATCAGCTTATCTCTGTCCACGATGGCAGCTTTGGAGTTGTCGGCGACCTTCAGTGGCGTAGACATCTTGTCTCTCTTGGCCTGGGCCCTGGTAGTAACAGCACTGACGATCTCTGGTCGGCAGGGCTGAGCCGGAGTAACCACATTGTCCCGTAGCAGCTCTGTAAGGTCTCCATCGGGAAACGGCAATGGATCCTCCTCCACAACTTCGACGCGTTGGGTTGAGGCAGGACTCCACTCTGGATCGGGGTCGTCGGGTCGTCTCGCGCCGTCGATATTCCCGATCATCAAATCATACAGCGGCTTCTTCAGGCAAACCGCTTCGACTTCGCCTATGTAGAAAGGGGTGTTGACATGAATTTTTGCAACTGGCGCTCTCACACATTTGCTGTCGGCCATGAGTGTCCATTTAAAATCGCCAGTGAACTGTTCTTTAGCGATTAGGTCTTCTTTGACGATGACCCCACTGCAGCCAGAGTCTCTTAAGACAGTCACTTCATGATTTCCGACGCGTCCCTTTGAAACTGGCATGTTCTGGACGGTCACAGCTGCGCTGGCGACGACGGGGATGGATTTTCCGTTGGCAAGGAGAAGTTGGCCATCGGTCATGCACTCTTGCACGTCCGCAGGGGTAGCTGTGCGCTTGGTCTCACTCGGAAGAATGACGCTCCCGCCGCACACTTGATGGTCAGATCTACTGTTTTGCCGTTGATTGGAGAACCGCCTCTGCCGGTTGCCCGCCGCTGCATTGTCCGTACTGCTCCGCTGTCCGCTATTTCTGCTTTGAGGGCAGCTGGCAGCTCTGTGGTCTGTAGCGTTGCAGATAAAACAGCCTCTTGAGTGCCCTTCCCTGGAAGGTGGCGTGGAGTCAGTGTGTCTCTGGCTCGCCTGGCTCCCCTGGATCTGGTTCCCATGGCTTGCCGTCTTCTGAAAGTGTTTCGTCGCGCTGGGTGGCCCCAACGTTTTCTCATAAGCGATGAGATATCTTTCAGCAGCCTCAGCAACGTCTTTTAGCGTCTGCAACTTTTGTATTTCCAAGTGGATCGCAAGGTCCTTAGGGCAGGCGTTGAGTAATTGTTCCCTCACGATCAGCTCATGGAGACTCTCGTAAGTCTTCCCTTTGCCTGATAATTCCACCCACTTGTGTAGATATGATGACAGGCGCTCCACAAATTGCTTTGGTGTCTCGTCTGACAAAGGCCGGCATTCACGAAAGCGTTGACGGTAGCCCTTTTCTGTAAAGTTGTAGCACTGCAGTAGGGCCTCTTTCAAGACGTCATAGTTTTTGGCGTCATCGTTCGACAGTCTGGTGTAAACTTCGAGCGCTTGCCCTGTCAGAAGTGCACTTAGTCGAATCGCCCAGTCTCGAGGTTGCCAATTGGAGCTTTCGGCGAACCTTTCGAATCTCGCCAGATAGGTGTCGATCTGGTCCTTCCCGTCGACGAAAGCTGGCAATTTTGGAGCCGTATGGTCGTTGGTGGCTTGTGGCGCATGCTGATTGTTCTGGATACGCGCCAACTCTAGCTGGTATTGACGCTCAGCTTCTAATCGTCTCTCTTCCATCTCTCTTTCTTGACGCCGCTCTTCTCTTTCTTCTCGGCGACGCTGCTCCTCTATTTCTCTTTCTTCACGCCGTTGCTCATCTTCTCTTTCTTCACGCTGACGTTGTTCTTCTCTTTCTTGTATTCTCTCCTGAGACTTGACGTACTCCGTCAGCTGTTTGCCTTTTAGATTCAGTTGCATCCCTTTCTGCCAGAAGTCAGCCATCTTGATGCTTCTGGAAAGTTCTTTTCTGTAAAGTTCTTTTTCTAGAAAGTTCTTGACTGTAGAGTTCTTTTTTTTCTGGAAAGTTCTTGACTATGCTGTACCTTTCTAGACTGTTCTAGAACAGCACGCTTTCTGCAGTAGCGCTGATGCTTGTCACTAGTCGCTTTTTTTGACGCAGGCCCCGCTGTCCTCGTCGTATGCGACGCTGCACCACGCTGGTGTTGATGTATACGCTCCTGTGCTGAAGTAGACTCGACGTCCGTACGTCGCTCTCTCTAATACTGGCGATGTAGCTCCGAGACTGTCCCTCGACGTAGTCCTGCGGCAGCCACGTAGTCCCGACTGGTTGTTCGCTCACGAAGCAACTCTTCAGTGACTACACGCCCTTGCAGTCAACCCGAACCTATCGGTGATGTAGTCCCAGTATGTTGGCCCCTCTCGACGCAACTCGTTGGCGGCTACCCTCGATGACTGCCTCTCGTAACGTTGACTCGCTTGTTGTAGCAGTTGAACCCTTGGCTATGGCGTGAATCGCGGCTTGACCCCCAAATGTTACACTCAGTTCGATGATGGTGTTTTCTATCAGTATCTGATTCAGCCCCGATGCTTGAATTCCTGATAGTTGTGTAACTCAGATTCGTTTATTCACACAGCCCGTCCAAACAGCATACAATTCACAAAGTCGACGTATGAAGTTTTCCACTTTTATTCAGCACACATCAACAACTGCATACAATTCTCAACTCAACTCAACAACTTTCACAGCAACTTTCCAAATCACTATCAACAACTTTACTCCCCCAACAACAATCTCGGCACACGATTAAATAACCTCTCTCTTTTCCGGAAAGATTTCGAATACGGTAGAAATGACGTACTGCCACCAATCGAACTAAAGATCGTCATCACTGACTTACGTCAATACACATTTTCTCTACTTCCGGGAACATTCACGACCTTCGATATCCATCGGGAAAATTCTATCAAGAGTAAACACGCATATCCAGAAGATTCTCAAATAATATCGACTAACGCAAATTATCAACGTTATGGAGGTCTCCCGTTTGCGTATTCGTGTGTACCACGTGACTACATACGTACCTCCCTTGGAGGGCAAAACAAACAATGGCGACTAAGGAATCTGCACTCGTTTCTGCAAATGTTTCTCAAAATTATGTTGATACCCTAGGTGAGACGGAAAGAAATAGGTACATAGGTAAGATAGCAGCAGTAAAGGGTACTGATCCTTACAAGTCGAACCAACATCGTGGACTACAGAGGCAAAAAGTCTTCCGACTTTGCACAATGAAGACATTGTTGATTACCTCGTGCACAGAACGAGTTTTTACACGATGAAGGCATTTAAAGCAAGAAAACAGCTGCTGCTCACAACCCAATCAGGCCTACCGATTAAATCATACAATTTGTTCCATGCGGTTTAACCTCAGGACTGATCACACGAAGCAACCGGTCACACGCTAAAATTAATTCTAAACAACAGAAGCGGAAGTTAGTTTTCGCAGCGGCTCGCTCATAGGCCTCTTTCCTTGTTCCTGTACATGCTATTTGTTTTCCGTCCGCTAACAAAAAATCTTGCAGCTCTTCAAATGATATAAAATAATATACCCAAAAGCAAACAAAATTAATTAAAATATTGGTAACTAATCATCTTAATGAATCAATGAATGTTGAATTTAAAGGTGTTCTAAAATGTAGCCTAAAGGCTAGCCTACTTAGTAGGCCTAACATGATGACAGATGATGATGATCGTTGAATATCATGCATCTTGTTGATCATGGAACCGAGTGAAAGGACAACTGTTACGAGAAATAGTAGCCTACAAATGTGCTTGCATAATCAAGGACAGACAGGAAAATAGACTCTACAATTTAAAACAATAATCACAAACTCGCCTTTGTGAAGATCGCAGTCAACCAACAAGCACGGCGCTTTTCACTAAGTTCTCTCATTTTTGTACCTTTGTGAGAAACAACCTTTGGAATTCTATGAAAAGAGTTTCCATCTTTCGACGAGCTTCTGCTGGTACAAACTTTAACACAACAACAGTTTACCATTCTAAATTTAAAAAGTAAAATTTTATCAAATAGGTCGCACACGGATGTAGGGCGGAAGCGATGTTTTGCCCTACCAAGGAGGATACGCATGAAATTATGACGTCAATCGGGAGACCTCGATACAAAGCCTCTCCTAACAACAGTGCCAACTCAAATCAAAGGTAAATAAACTCCATTATTGAATACTTTGCAAAACGAAACGATTAGATCTATCGTGCGCGCTTTAGACACACTTTCGTTCGTTTCAACGTAACAGAATGCTTTACCTGCTTTTCAATCCTTCTATTTTGAAAATAAATTTGAAGCATGGCAATACTATAGCAAATCCTTCTTTCACAATTTCCTTTATTTTTTTAATTCATTTTTCAGAGATAATTCATTGTAGGTTTCTTTTTGTATTTCCCTGTTTGTAATTGAAGTACTTTCCATTTGAAGGGGGAGGGGGGGGTGAGGAGGGGGCAATGCTTATAATTGCGCTGTACACTGGCCAGCCTTTTTATTTTGAAAATGAATTTGAAGCAGTTATATCAATTTCTGCTTTCTAAAATGTATTTAATTGGTGTTTTGGTGATCATTTTTTGTCAGCTTACAGCAAAATATTTTTGTAAACAGTACCGTATGTCCGAGCGTTTGAGTCCTTTGAAGGGGGGAAGTGTCCTTGCTGAAATAGCTTTGTAAGGAATCAATGTCGGCATTTCAATGTTGGTGCATATTCAGCTCTTTCTATATGTGCCAATGCACACAGTTTCAAAGCAATTCAATTAAATTTAGATTCTTTTGTCATATTGAAGTCACTTCGGATCAAGAATAATCCTGTTAACATACGGCCAATGTTACAAACTAAGACAATAATCATGTTATTCTGTTATCTAAGAGATTTTTCCTTTGCAATGTCAGTTGCCTCTATGCGTTTTCAATATTAATTGTCTAAATTTGTTCTGTTTTATTTTCAGTCAAGCCAAATTTTTCACATTTTAGTATGAAATTAGATGTTTCATTGTTTGCTATTTGATCTCTCAATCCCGTCATCGTGTAGATTGTTACCCCCTTTGGGGTGCGGGTTTCCTGTATAAATCTGTGGAAATTTAGTCCTTTAAATAACCACTGTTTCTGTCATTCTCATTTGTTTTTTCTTGTTCCTAATCTGTTCTATCAATCTTTTTTATTGACAACTCCCAAAACTCCTCATTTGTGTATGGGGTCTGTTGGGTCAGCTTTCTGCCAAATGGTTGCTAGGGCTTTCTATGGTATTATTATTTAGCAATGTAGGCATTTTATATGTATGTGTTTTGTTAATATTTGATAATGATATTTATATTCTATTGCATGGGATGTCTTTATTGTAAAGTGACTAACTGATGGAGTGCCTTCAGTGTTACCATTAGGGTTGTTTTTGTTTTTGTAAACGGGGGTTCGATAAATTAGAGTACAGCCTCAGCGTCCCCTGCGTGGGATGTCTTTATTGTAAAGTGACTGGCTGGCGGAGAGCTTTCAGTTTTACCACTAGGGTTGTTTCAGCAGATCTTTTATGCGGATCAGGGGTTGTCCGGTCCTGATTTGGCTCGGAAGAGTCCGCTGGACCTAAAGCAATAATGATGTAATGTAATGTAATGTTAGGGAGGGAACTCTGACATTTCTTACAAAACAAAGCGATTAGTTATTTAGTTAGTTAACTGATAGAGCTAACACTGCAGTAATAGGGTTGCTTTCATGATTGCCTGTACAGATACAGAGAGAGAGAGAAAGAGAGAGAGAGAGGCTTTGACAATTTATTAGCCACGCGCCACATGTGTGGACACACACACCACTCATACACACGTGATCCAAGCATCAGTTACAGAAGTATGAAAATAAGAAAGACAGACACAGACAGACAGTTTATAGCCACAAAAAAGTAATGAATGCTGGGAATCTTGAATGAATACTTTAATTGTAAATATGACATATCCGAATGTAGCATTGTAATATACAAAGAGTAAGCTGTTACTCTTGAGTTATATGTTTTAGATCTAATATCAATTATTGCACAGCCAGCGACCTAAACTTCATGTTTAGCCTATATTCCAAAGTATAATAGAGAGCTATTACTGCATACATGGACTAAACCATCAAACACATCCAATGTGTATAAAATATTGAACATGATGCAGTAATTTTATATTAACAAATCAATATAAAAATGAAATTAACCATTCCTGTAATAATAATAATAATAATAATAATAATAATAATAATAATAATAATAATAATAATAATAATCATAATAATAATCATAATAATAATAATAACAACCAATTAATTTGTATTTATAGTTCTCATTGCAAACTATATTTAGTTTGTTAATTTATTCAAAGGGAAACAAAAACTGCTCACCAGGATGGATAATTTCTATGTTAAACCAAGACACTGTAAACATTTTATTGAATAATAATAATTATAATAATAATAATAATAATAATAATAATAATAATAATAATAATAATAATAATAATAATCCATTATTATTATTATTATTATCATCATTATTATTATAATTCTATATTTCCTATCTATCCTATCCTGTCCCGTAACCCGGAAGTCGTAGGGGCACCACAGATGATCGTTTAACCAGCATACTCCATTTTTCTCTGTCCTCAGCAGCCCTGATGGCTTCGCTCAGTGTCAAACCAGTCCATTCTCGAATGTTGTCCTCCCACCTCTTTTTCGGTCTCCCTCTTCTTCTTATTTGAAAATATTGCATAACCGTCTTCAAAACGTTCAGCTTCGTTTTCATGGTGATGAAAAGTTTCAGATATGGTAAAATGGAAAGAACTGATATCAGTGGAATCAAATGAATTGTATAGCACGACTTTTGTTGTGCCAACCAGATTAAGGGGTAAGGACTAGGACCATGTGTTTGTTCCATGCATCAGGCCATTGCAGCTCTTTGCTCCACTTAGTTACTTCTTGCCGCCGCGGCCACCGCGACTTTTGGCCCCGCGTTCACCGCCCTGCTTGGCACGTTTCTTGGGTTTAATGATGTCCTGGTGACGCGCTTTGATGTCCTCCCTGGACACGTATGACGCCTGTACGTCATCGAAATCGTAGCGCAAGTTGTCGCGAGAGCGGAAGTCCAAAGGCCGCAGAACGGTACGTAAGTTGTCTTCTGGCATGCGTAGCTCTTTGAACTTCTGCAGCTGTAGGGCAGAAAATTTTTTTAACTAAATACGACTCAACGAAAACGACGATAACGACAACAAAGATGATGATGATGATGATGATGATGATGATGATGATGATGATGATGATGATGATGATGATGATGGCTGGACGCTGATATATCCATCGCTTGTTCATTACGGTGGCCAAGATAAAAAAAATTTAAAAACGTATGAAACGTTTGTCCATACATGTACATGTAAAAGTCCTAGGGCATACCTCTTTGATGCTGTGGTCCTCATCCTCCATATTACCAGAGCCGTACCGAGCCATCAATTTTTCCATCTTGCTCCAGATGGTCTCCATGTCCAGGGATGGGTCACCCACCAACGTTGCCAGAGGCTGACCCTACGACATATAAACTGGAACTTTGACCTTTTAATATATAACACATCCAAGGTCCCCATTTGGAGGTTAAAGTACAGCATACGAAAAAATCCTTGCCAAAAAGACCCAGTGGCTGATCCGGTAACAATGAACGTGAACTTGGATCTTTGATCTTTTAATATATACATCCAAGGTCTAATTTCAAGTTTAAATTACTGCACGCTAGTCTCATGGATCGTATCCGACAGTTAAAAAAAAACAACGGTTTAAATAATGAAAGTAATAAAAAGTTTTCTAGTTAGCCTTTGGTCAAAGGGGTGAGAGGCCTTTGGACCTTCATTTTTCTCTTGGCCAGCTTTGTGGTGATGAGGCCCATCTCTTCTCTCTCTCGCTTCTATATTGTACATGTACATTCCACAATTCTCCAAAGAACAAGGTATCCAATAATTTGCTGCTGGAAGGATTCAGGTGATGTGATTGTTGATTTTTCCATTACGATCTAACAGTCTAGAACATCCCCACCCTCCTTCCCCTATCCTACTCATCCCTCCCATTCCAAATTCTACTCGGGTTTGTTTGCTTCTGCTTCCCTCCTTGCAATAGGAGTGTGTTTGCTATCTGCTACCCTATCACCATACCGTTTTGTAGTAATGTGTGCTTATTGTATACAATTTTGGCCCAGGCAATGCAGCAAGTGTAGGAAGAGCGCGTGGAAAAGAGCTTAGTGTTGAGACAGACACTTACCGGTACTGGTTTGACGTAGATGAGCTTGCTGTGGATGGCCACAGTGGCCAGTTTGATTCCTGCCAAGGTTTTCTCCTTCTCCGTTAGCGTGGCTGACGCGATGGACAGTCTCGTCATCTCCTTCTCCGCCTCAGCAGCAAGCATGTTCTCTTCTTTAGCCAAGCTTCAACACACATTGCCAACATCATCAGCGTTGTCGTCCACACTGTATCAGTCATCGCCATCATCATCATCATTATCATCTCAATCATCAATATTTCTTAAATATGTATTCTTTCCTTCGTTGTTATTTTCTTTCTTTTGGTTGTCCTATTTTGCTCCATACTGCCAAAGCTACAGTTTAACACTAGTTTACAGGCTACAGATTCTGGTACTCTGCCTCCACCCACTCCCCCCAAAAAATGTACAAAAATTAAAAATTAGACACGTTTTAGTAAGATATTTACGTTCATTTAAAGCATGTATTTTTCTATAATCATTCATACGGAACTTTAAAATTTACATCGCTTAGCCTAGAGTTTGGCAATAGTTTGTTTAAGATTTTTGATCTAGTGCATAGTGTAATTTTGGAATTCCCATGGGCACTAAACATTGGATTCCTATTCATCTTAGAACAAATGGGAATTCCACTTTACTACAACTTTTTTCTAGTGTTGACTGGAATTCCAGTTAATACTAGATGCTATACGCGCCTTATTTCTAAATCAGACTCAAAGAGCGTCGATCTGTAACCAACATACACTTTCACACGTTACAGACACTTCTACATACAACACAAACACACATTCATCACGCAAACATGTGGTTTAAAAGGCAAGTTGCTATTAGAACACGGAAAGGAAATTCGATTTTTGTTTTGAAATTTTAAATAAACAGCACCCAATACCTTTATTGAAGAGAAGGAAACCGGAGTACCCGGAGAAAACCCTCGGTAACCAGAAAAGTTTCGCACTTAAGTCACATAAGTTCGTCCCCTGCGGAGTTCGAACCTGCGACCTTGGGCATAGGAAACCAGCTCACTATCAACTGAGCTACAGGCCACCCCTTTCACGTCATCCCTGGACATACTGCAATACAGGCAAGTAGGATTCCAAATCGCCAGGCCATGTATTCCAATTGTTCCTGTGCGATATACAAAAACCACTCGCTCCGTAATTACCCACACAATCTTTTAATGTATCCAGGGCCTCACCCTTCAGCGGTCACTCCAGGATTGTAAGTCAACACAGCCAGTTGCTCTCTTAATTCATCCAGATCATCCTGCAGGTGGTCGTACATGACGTTGCTCTCGTCCAGCTGATCACACAGCCGCTGATAGCGAGCATGCTCCTCCTGCACTCGAGTTAGGACATCCTGCAGAAAACAGCGAAAGACGCTAATAATGTTAACCCAGTATTAGCTTTGTGCTATTTGAATTACCTTGTAAAGTTTAAATGTTAACATTTACTGTGGCCAAGTATTAGTTCATTTTCTGCTATCATTATATATCGGTATGTATAATCAGGGCTAGAAATTAACTTTTTTCTTTGGGGGCCACCGGGCCCCTTGATTGAAATATTTGAGGGCCCACAAGCAACTTTCGGGGCCCAACTTGAAAAATAATGCAAACAAAAACAAAAGAATTATTGACAATATAATAAGTAGAAAGTACAATTTGTCTGATAATCTAAAATAAAAACAATTGAATTTCCAATTTTGCTGAGTGATGTCATTTTTATTTGCCTTTTCTTTCACTTTCAAACATTACCAACAAAAAATGGGAAAAAAAACCCACACACACACATTCAGTACCACACATATTCCAGTGACTAGTGAGACTGAAATGGCCATTAAACAAAATACAAAAAAATCAAGTGAGTCTCTTGTATAATACTTTTCAGTTTTGTGACTGAGTATTGCACAATAAAATCTGACCTCAATGCACAAAAGTTCAAAACAAAACCATGAAAGGGAACTAAACTTAACAGTACTCTTCCTGATAAAATAAAACAAACAGATTTTGCCTTTTTCTTTTTTTTCAACAAGCAACTGTATGGCGACGATATGTAGCCATACTTTCGTACTTGCAAAGATGGACATTTTGCGCTTATGTTGTGCCATAGCCTTTTGTCTATTATATTAAAAAGATATTGAAGTGTATATTAAACTTTTGAGAGCAAACTTAAAGGGTTTTCGGTTGCTTCCCTTGGCCCAAATACGAAACTGCCGAGTAGAGCTAGCTGTAGCAGACGAATTATTTTGCGGGCCAAGCGGGCCCTTCGTTTTTCAACTTTCCGAGCCCGAAATCAACTTTGCGGGTTTTTGGCCCCGGGCCCCCGCTAATTTCGAGCCCTGATAATATACAAAATTGTTGGTCTTTTTTTGACTGTGTTTGAGCCTTTGAATGTTGACTGTGTTTTGAGTCTATGATTGTTTAATGCATGTGTTTTGAGCCTTTGAATGTGGGGAGAGGCACTGTGTAAAATATAAGGGCAAAGTCCATATGACTCACATGCTCCTTAAGGAACTCACAATATTTAACATGAAAATGAGTGCCCAGAAAAAAAAAGAAATGCTGGCATTAAAATGCAAATACTGACATTGATCTTTCTATGCTCTTGACCTTGACCTCCGGCTTCAAACACATTCATGTATTATCAAATAAAGAACAGCAAAAGTTGTATTATGCCCAAAACAATGACCTTGGGATGACCTTGATGTTCAGTGGCCTTGACCCTCACGTGATCTTTCATGCATGTCTGATCAAATACCCAATATTGCTGCATACTATGGGTTAAATAAACAGCCATTCCACTGTACGATGACTTTCTTTTTGTATGCTTTTGCACGGCCTAAAATGACCTTGACCTTTGAGATCAATGCAAAAACGGGGAAAAAATATGAAATATCAATCTATCGCCTCACCTCTAAATGCAACTAGTTTGGACTTAATATCTCTCATAGTTTAGGGTCAATGTCACTTCAAAGTACCTATATTAACCGACTTTGGACAGCTCCAGTGATCTTGACTGTGGAGTGAGGTCGATCAAATTTATATAGTACAAATGTCTCACTGATATCTATCATGCATAAAAAAAAATCGCAAATTCAATATCAATAACCTAAAACAACAACAAAAAAATTTGTGACAAATTGCCATTTTTTGACTAACATTTGTTGATCCTGTGACCTTCTATTATTTCCAACTCAGTGTCATCTCAGATGCCATCATATTTGTTCTACAGTAATCAATCCTCGCCATCAACATCATCATCTTAATCGTCAATATTTCTTAATTATGTATTTATTTTCTTTATTGTTTTTCTTTCTTTTTGTTCTACTATTTTGCTCCATACTGCCGAACCTACAGTTTAACACTATTTTTCAGGCTAAAGATTCTGGTATCCCCAAATCCCCATTCCCCCCCCTCTCCCCCCCCAAAAAAAAAATTTGCTGGAGGTAAAATGTTGGCTTAACATGCTTTGCGCTATAATTATGTTGTTGAAGTTGGTATACAAGAACAATGTAACAACAGATGTTTTACCCCAAATAGTGTCGAGCAGCATGTTAACTCTTGGTACTCTAGTAAAGAGTCTAAACGAGGTCAACAGAATTTACTACATTGTGGATATCTTGCTTGGCAAAGGAGCAATCAACAATACTTATGAACTTAATGAATTCAAAACAAAAACCCACACAAGAGAGAATGAGAGAGAGAGAGAGAGAGAGAGAGAGAGAGAGAGAGAGAGAGAGAGAGAGAGAGAGAGAGAGAGAGAGAGAGAGAGAGAGAGAGAGAAGGTGGGGGTGGCGGTAAAGATAAATAAATATATTCCTAAATAAAATAACTAAATCAAATCAGTTGTTCAAAACCTAACCTTCACATCAGATATATCCAGAGCTTCTTTCACTTGTTCGAAAATGTCCTGAAAAGCTTTGAGCTCAATGTTGGTAGCCAGCTCTTTCTGCTTTCGGACTTCTTCATAAAGGGAAGAAATAAAAACAGAAGACGAAAATGTAAGAACACCGGAAAAAGGAGGAGGACCAGATACAGGGAGAAGAGACATTAAGAGAAAGAGAAGAGGAAGAGGAAGGAGGATGAGGGGGTGGAGAAGGAGATGGAGGAGGAGAAGAAGAAGAGAAGGAGGAGGAGAAGAAGAAGAAGAAGAAGAAGAAGAAGAAGAAGAAGAAGAAGAAGAAAGATGTTGTCAGAACACTGCACATGTGCTTGTATCAGGACACGCGAGCACCAATGCCTGTGACGTATCTCTATTGTGTTTATCTCTAAATATGCAGGCAGTAGTACTCTGGCCTAAAAAGAGGAAAGTGGAGTTAATAAAAGCATGTTGGATATAAGCCTTACATACAACACGCTGTACTCTGCCATTGTAAGGAAATAAGACAACACATGTCTTTAGCTGGAAAAACGCGTATATAAGAACTAGAGATTAATAATAATAATAATAATAATAATAATAATAATAATAATAATAATAGTAATAAGAAGAAGAAGAAGAAGAAGAAGAAGAAGAAGAAGAAGAATGATAATAATAATAATAATTGGCCTATAAACTTCTTTGTGTGTGTTATACAATAATTATCTTTATTCTCAGAAGATTCCTACAAACTTGATATTAGTTTGTAAACAGTTTTAATGTTCCATTTTCACGTATACACGCATACATCAAAAGGCCTTCTTTATACAATTACACAAGTTGAGACAGAGAGATAAACTTGAAACACTGAAGATGTAAAATACACAACAGTGGGAACACAATATACGTTTTGCTAATTTTATGGTTCTCTTCTTTCTCACTCAAGGTAATAGAATAATAATTAAAACGGAATTCAAGAAAACTATATTAAAGAAAACTGTAAGTCCTAGAGCAATAAAATACGAAATAGCTGAACTATAATATGATTTTTTTCTGAAGCAATCCCGTTCCCGGTCTGACAGGCAATTACATTTATCAAATTATGAAAATATTTTATGCATTTACAAAATTAGTTTCAATACTGTATTTCCAACAAGTAAATCATAAAATATTAATAATAACTCAAATTACCAATAATTTAAGTTTCTGACAAGCTCTTAACAAAATTACAACGTATTAACCAAATGGTTCCAGCTTATGGCTGTGCGAGTGTTTAAATTTGTTTAGCATTCCTTTGTGATACAATTAATTAATCTTTGACGCTAGAATTTTCAGCTATAATTGGAATAGCATCAATTTTACCTGGATTTTCATCATCCTGGGTATCCATCTGCAACAATGAAAAAAAAAGTATTTAATATAATAATAATAATGTGACTGCAGTATAATTATTACCTCCAACCCCCAACATCTACGCATAAGACTGAGGTCATTTGAAAATACTCATCACAGTTCCTCACACCTTTTGCCGGATGAAAGTTTAATAAACGAACAGTCAGATAGACAAACAGACACGTAAACAAACAAACTTATAAATAAATAAATTAAATAATATTCCATTCAAACGAGTTAATCGTCTCTTAAAGCAAATAAAGTAAATAAATACTTAATTTAAGTATTTAATAAAAACATTAACAAAAAAACTATCTGTCATGATATAACAGCGCCCCAAAACCATGTCGTATAGCTTACGAAAACTTCACTGTAACTAAGAGCGCTTACACTTTTCTTAAGATAAATAGTTGTTGTTTTTTAATCAATAATTCAAACACTTAATTATCTACTGAGTGATTAATTCCTCAACCAATTATTATAGAAAAAGGAGACAAAAATTGTGTGAAAAAACAGCGGTCAGCTTAGCACTAATATTTGTCTGGCTTAAAGAGAATGGAATCATCATACTTATTAAGAGGCTATCGTCCCAGGAATGAAGGAACTGATAGGACGAATCTTCTGTGCTGCCAGTGGTTTTGAGTTTGTGGGATTGTACCATAGATTATAATTCTATTTCACTATAGGAAAGGACCTTCAGTTCTGCCATACACTTGGTGTTGGTCTCTAGCCTTTGGTCCGAGTGTTCCTTCCTCTTCTTCCTCAGAGCGTCATCGAACTCGCGCGTTTTCGTGTCCAGCAGGGTGTGCAGAGGTCGAATTTCGGCCTGAAATTAAAAAAAACACTTTTGAAAGACACACACTTTTGTTGCGGTTGTCATTGTCCTTGTCCGTTTTCCTTCTCTTTCTCTGTCTCTCTCTGTCTGTGTCTCTTTCTGTCTGTGTCTCTTTCTGTCTGTCTCTTTCGGTCTCTGTCTCTCTCTGTCTCACTCTCTTGTTTAAAAATCGTTCTTTCATGTGAGAGTAAGCTGTAAGCTTAACATTATTATCCTTGTAAATTGTTGTCATAGTGAACGTTTATAGTCTAAGCTCTATAAAAACTCTCTCTCTCTCTCTCTCTCTCTCTCTCTCTCTCTCTCTCTCTCTCTCTCTCTCTCTCTCTCTTTTCCTCCCTCCTTCCCACCTGTTACGTTGGAGACGCGTGCGATGGTAGGTTTAGTGTGAAATGCACACAATAATAGGCTTGAGTGTGTGACGCGCGCGATAGATCAGATCGTTTTGTTTTGCTAAGCATGCAGTAATAGAGTGTATTCATCTTTGATTTGATTTTGCGTTGTTATTAGAAGAAGCTTTGTATAACGTTGATGAGTTTAGTTGGTCGATATTATTTGAGAATTTTCTGGAGTCTGTTGTTTATTATCGATCGAAGCGTATGGATAATTCTAGTGGTAACCATAGAAGCTTATAGATAATTCTAGTGGTAACCATAGAAGCTTCCATTCCAAATAAAGTTGTATGACGTGAGACAGTGATGATGAAATTACTTTTGATTGGTTATGGTGTTTCATGCAGGGGTATTCTCGCTTGTTCAAGAGTATGTAGAGACTATATAAGTGCCGCACTGTTTCAAAATAAGAGAGAGTTGAAAGTAGAGAGAGTTGTGTTAGAGTTGGAAAGTTGATAGTTGAGAATTGTAGAGTGGAAAAAGCGATTGAGCGATGGTATGCAGTTGTTGATGTGTGCTGAATAAAAGTGGAAAACTTCATACGATGACCCCTGACTTGATGATTGAACAGGTTGCGTGGATAAACGAATCTGAGTTACAGCTATCAGGATTTCAAGCATCGGGGCTGAATCAACAACTGATAGAGAAAAACACCAACATCAATCGAGTGTAACACCACCCTTCATATTAATGGTACATAATCATACTGGGGTTACCAGGACTGTTTATGGCATAGTTCGGGATAAGCTTATCAGACCCTTATATTGAGCTTGTGAATTGACCTTATACCAACTGCATTCTTTTTCTGTAAGAACATAAAAGGCATGCGTACTACAGCAAAAAGTAAGAACTTCGTCGTCGTCATCATCGCTATCATCGTCGTCGTCATCATCCTCCTCCTCCTCATCATCATCATCAACATTGAATTGCAGAATAAAATGTACATACCAGAACAGTTTTAAGTTCTTTTGCAGCTCCTTCACGGATCTTATCGGCGTCTCTGACGATCTTGATCTTCTGCTCCTTCATCTGGGTCATCTCCTTCACCTGCTGGCTCGTCTCGAAAATATCCTGCATGCAGGCAGAAATCCAATCCAACTTCCATTTAGAATTATTGTTACTGCAAGCATGCTTGCAAAGAACACAACATCATGTCAAGAAGACTTTGGTTTTATTCACATCTAGTTATATTGGGTTTCATTGCATTGTAAAAGCAAATGAAAGGTCCATGTATCACTGATTCTCGCAAAAGGGGTTGGACTGAGAGACATAGGAGGGGTGAGAGAGAGAAAAAAAAGAAGAAAAGGAGAGGGGAAGAGGAGGAGGAGGAAGAAGAAGTGAGAAGGACATTTGTTGTGGGCATTTCCCAAACCTATCCTATCCTATCCCGTAACTCTGAGGTCATTGGGGCACTACAGATGATCATTTAACCACCGTACTCAATCTTTCTCTGTCCACTGCAACCCTGATGGTTTCGCTCAGTGTTAAGCCAGTCCATTCTCGAATGGTGTCCTCCCATCTCTTCTTCGGTCTCCCTCTTCTTCTACCTCCTTGCACTGTGCCTTGCATGATGGTCTTTGCAAGGCCTGATGATCTGGTGGCATGGTCATACCATAGGAGTTTCTGCTTCTTCACCACTGTGAGCAGGTCATCGTGTTGTCCAATGGCTTGTGTGCTGATCTGTTGGACTTCGTCGTTGGTGATGTGCTGGGTATACGAAATGCCCAGAAGTCTTCTGTAGCATCTCATCTCCATGCTTTGTATTCTTCGTTGTAGATCTGCTGTGAGGGTCCATGTTTCTCAAGTGTATAGGAAGATGGAGATGACAAGGGAGCGCACCAGCCTTACCTTGGAAAGTAGACTGATGGTCTTGTCTTTCCAAATTTGCTTCAACCTTGCCAGGGTATCAGTGTTTGGGAAATGCCCAACACAAATGTCCTTCTCACTTCTTCTTTCTCCTCCTCCTCTTCCCCTCTCCTTTTATTCTTCTTTTTTCTCTTCTCTCTCTCTCTCTCTCTCTCTCTCACCCCTCCTCTGTCTCTAAGTCCAACCCCTTTTGCGCGCTTATGATATGTCTTTGCCGTAAAAGGTTCATGTATTCCATCATCATCAAATCATCTACACAACTACTATGTAACCAAACACGAACATATGGATGTGTTACCATAACAGGCGACTGAGAGACCTTAAACTCCTTGCTGAAAAGGTACTCACTACTGACAATGAAGATTTCCCTTAACTTACGCTGGCAACAATGTTTTAGTTTTAGAATCTTTGTTTACTAGAGCCAGTTCTGGTAACTCGCCTTCCTGAGACAGTGGATGATCTTCTTATAGTAGTTGCTGACGTTGACAGAATCCTGATGCTGCATCTTCACTAGTTCTGCCTTGCTCTGGAACTTGAAGAAGGCCTGCAAAAACATCAATGAATGACAGCATCAGACTGTTGAATGGCGAAACAATCGTGGCCACCTTCATAATGTTTATCATCCTCATTAATTTGAAAATATCATCATTTTTAATATTGAAGACTGAATCAGCATCGTCAATATCATCGTTATACTTATCATTACATTACATTACATGGTTATTGCTTTAGGTCCAGCGGACTCTTCCGAGCCAAATCAGGACCAGAAAAACATTATCCTAAAAGTTCAAATCTTAAAAAAACATGCATGTTACTCTTAAATATTCAAACAAACTTTCACACACAAACTCTTGAAAAATCTTCTTTAAACCTGATGTATTAAAAGTACGTTCTATTTCTTCAATCAAATAACTAAAATCAGTCTTACCAATAAAATCCAACCAACAACACAAAACAACGCGACATGATTTATATGCGATAAAACAAACCAACATCATGTAAAAATTGAAACAGTTGTTGACCATTACATACTTTAAAAATCTCTTTGAAAGGTACTGAACCAAAACATGTTTTTCTTTCATCAAGCAGATCAGCACATTCAAACATGAAATGGCGAACGGAAAAGGATTTGTCATATGTAAAGCACCATGGTGGTTCTTTTCCTTTGAAAAGGAAACTGTGGGACTGGGTGACATAAGTATGCACAATATGAAGGCGAGACAAAACTGTTTCTTCTTTGCGAGTGGATGCAAAGTTAGGCAAAGAAGCTGACAAATCGTGAAGAATTTGAAATAATTTGTTATTGATAAGGTTAGACAAATCAGTCTGCCACAGCTGTTTACAATAAGATCCAGTCATACAACGCCGGTCAGAGTAAGGAACAAACTGGAAAATCTCTGAAGGGAAATCGAGATGCAGAGCGTCTTTAGCCGCTTCGTCCACTGCAATATTGCCGCGGATGCCCATGGGACCAGGTACCCACATAAAAACTATCTTTTTACCCTCAGAAACAAGTTGTGTATGGAAGTCATGGATCTCTGCCAGAAAAGGGTGTGATATCTTTCTCGTGGAAAGAGCCTAAAGTGCTGACAGTGAATCAGACATGATTAAAAACGAGGTTCTTTTGGATTGATAAACCTGTTTCAGAGCTAAATGAATTGCCTTGAGCTCAGCTGTATAAACAGAACAAAAATCAGGTAGACGCTGTTGCAAAGGCTGGTCTAGGTGTCTCCAAAGACTGACGCAGCAGCAACTGAGTCTCCTTTCTTTGACCCATCTGTAAAACGTTTTTCATATCCTGGGTATAAAGCACACTGTTCTAAATAAAGTTGGTTATAGACGGTTTCAGATGTATTGTTTTTGAGGAAAGCGGACAATTGCCAGTTAATGTTTGGGGTACGTAATTTCCATGTAGGAGCTTCAGTCCGAAGCTCATTATCGTTGATGGAAGCAACATCGATGCCTGCTTTATTCAAATGAGCCCGCATTATGATGCCAAACGGAGGAATAGCGTTAGGTTTGGCTTCATCATCATCATTGTAGGCATAATTATCATCATTGTTATATGTACCATCACCGTCATTGTAGGCATAACCATCATCTTCATCATCGTCATCACTGTCATCATTGCATGTTCAGCATCACCGTGATGTTGCTATTATATTACAATTTTATTTAAAACTGGTATTCTGCATGGTCGGAAACAACTTTTCCAATGTAAACCTTTGGAAAAATAATGTCTTATGAAGGCAGTGCAAAAAATAAAGGTTTCTCGTAATTGTTTGGTTTAAATGCCTCCCTTTTATCAGGGTCAGCATGAGATGGGTGGTGCTCATCTCTTCTCCATTTCTGTTTCAGCCAGGTATCCGTACCCATCAGATCAGCTGTCATGCCAGTTCATACTGAATCTCCTTAGTAGTCATCATTATCATGTTTGCCACTATCACGTAGTTATTCCTATTCACAGATTAGTAACTGGTTAAAATGATGCTCATTGTTCACTTATATAAAACGAGGCATTGGACGTTGGAAGTCTTGTTTTCACAGAGTGCAGAAGCAATAAGGATGGGGAGATGGCAGGGTGAGGTACGGGGAGGGGAGTTGACAACATATCCTGACAGACAACAATCCCAAATCATTCAGCATTCAACGCCTTACCCTGATCTTGGCTTCAGAAGGGTTGTCGTTGAGGATGCACAGCAAGTCGAGCAGTTTGTCCTGTTTCTTGACCAACGCCTCTTGAGCCTTTTGCAGGTCATAAGCCAGCAGACCAAGGTACCGCCATTGCTCAAACACTTTCTGGTCCATTAACTGGACCGACGTCTGCACTCAAACACGCAGCAAGTAGAATGATCAGGATCACAATAATAATAAGACAATAATAATACTGGGCTCTATAATTATAGAAACTTTTCCACAAATCAACAATCAGGCTCAAAGGGCGGCGATCTGTACCAACATACGCGCTCACATATTTCACACGCTCTCATATACATAACAAAGACATCAATTTTATCACTCATACATGTGGTGTAATGGCAGGAAGCCCATCCTATGATAGCATAATGTGTGTATGTGTGTGTGTGTGTTGGAGGAGGGAGGGAAAAAAGAAATGAAGAGAGGGCGAGGAGAGGGGGATGGGGATGAAAGTGTGTAGTGGAGATCTAGGAAGGTGTATGTCTGCACACGCACGTATGTGTGTTTGTGTGCCAGTGTGTGTCGCAGGGGGAGTGTGTAGGACTATGTTCGAGTGGGAGAGATAGAAGTAGCCTATACCACAAAATAAACCCATCGGTTCTGTTCAAACTCCACTCCCCGCTCACTATCCCAACGCACCTGGGCTCTCCTCCGTCCTCCCGACCCCTACCTCTTGCATTCACGGTTTGTACTATGTTGTTGTTTGTAGATTATAGTCACACGACACTTTCGCATATAGGTGATTACTGGACCGATTTATACTGACACCAGCGGGCCAGTTGTTGGTAAAGGGGAAAATAATATGATCACACGTTGACCAATCCGGGATTCGAACCAGCGACCTTTCGGTTACTAGCAAGACGCTCTTACCAACTGAGCTACCCGGCCCCTCAATTGTACTATTGCTAAAAATACTATTTATATATATATAACATGTGAGCGCCACCTACCGACAGGTTCTTGTCCTTCATCAGCGGTTTCTCCAATGGTCGGCACACGAAGATCTTGGAAACCACGTGTTTTCCTCCCTACAACACAGTGTGCCAATAATACACTACAATCCACTATTCTCAAGCCAGACTACTTGCTCTAAACGTTCTTTATCAACTTTTATTTTATTTTAAAATTTAACTACCAGGTCAATCAGTTAGTCAGTCAGGCAGATAGATAGTCAGGTCAGTTTTTCACCCGGTCAATCCGCCAAGAAATCCAGCATACAATATTTTTTTTCATTGGTCTTTTTTTATATCAATCAATTTCTCTATCATTACCAGCATTGGCATCATCATCATCATCATCATCATCATCATCATCATCATCATCATCATCATCATCACCACCACCACCACTATGACCACCACCATCACCACTAGGCCTACTCAACCAACACTATTACTACCATGCAACCATCTTTCATCAAAACGTTTGGTAACTTTATCTTTCTTTACGTTGGGCCCATTCTATGGGTTGTAAAATTATAATGTATCGCAACGAAGAAAGCAAACCTTTAAGGCTGTTAGACCGACCAAAATGTTATGGGAAAAAAAACTGAGTACAGAGTGGTCTGAGGTCATGAAAGGGGGCCTACTGACATTATTTACAGGGACCCACTTGGATCACGTTCCTCCACAGATCCATTTAACATTCATAATGAGTGTTTTCCCACTTTAAAAAAATAAGCTTACCTCGTTTGAAAGTATTTATTTTTAAATGAATAAATTCCGCAGTTTTGTGATCATTAATAGCAACAGCCGTTGGCTAGCCAGTCAACTTGTGGAACTAAGAAAAGCAGCTACCAAAGCCGGTAAGAGACAGAACCTGTAAAAACAATTGCTCATACGGTTTTTCCTTTTAGGTTGATAAAACAGACCACACCTCAAAGACGCACACTTCAATACGTGTGATTCACTAACAAATAGGGTCAAAGATAACACGTTTATACGTTAAAAACAGGGGAAGGAAATAACTCCCTTTCAGAACCGAAATTCAAAATGTAACCTTTGGTGGTTCGTTGGAGAAATGAAAGCCCACTTTATTATTATGTAATGTATTAACAATGTCAATTTTAGGGTAAACCCTTTTTCGACAAAAGTAAACGAAGCCTTGGGTTTTTTAAAATGAAGTAAGCCTAATTGGATTGTACTTACACTTCTGTAGAAGGCCACATCATTCCTGATGTTCTCATTGAGAGTTCTGAAGAACTGAATCTTATCTTCATTCTTGGCTTTGTCTTCCTTTGCTGTCTGAAGGAACGTGTCCCTCTCTTTCTCTGTTGGCACAAATTACCATTGTCAATGGTCGTCATCGTCATCACTGATCAGCATCATCTCCCAGCGGCAAAATCACCATCATCATCATCATCATCATCATCATCATCATCATCATCATCATCATCATCATCATCATCATCATCGTCATCTTCTTCATCATCATCACTACCACCATCATTATTATAATTATTATCGCAGTAAAGATATCCGTCTTTTGTGCGTAATCCCTGAATATTTTAGTGACTACGTGTAATCCCCATTTCACTCGGTGGTTACGTGAAATCCCTGAAAAATGGTCCCTGTGATTACATGTAATCCCTGATGCTCTGATGTGGTGTAGTGTAAGGTATTGTAATACTGTAGCATAATATTCCCATTCTCACAATAAAACATTCCCCATGCATACAATGCAAACATAGGCAGCATACAGAATACAGAATTTTATTGGTAAAACAGGTAGACTCTCTCTTTCACGAGCGCGCACACACACATACACACACACACACACACACACGCACATGCAAACGCACATAATGTAAAATGCTCCATCAAAAGCATTTAAAAAGTCTAAAGAAATTCTTTAGGAACAATCCTGGCAATTTGAAAGTTAACAGAAAACCATGGGGCATAAACCACTGACATCGTCACTTGTTACAACAATGAGGCAGCATGAGTTGCACTGAAGCCCAGCTTTAAAGCATTTACATCGCCTTGTCTGACACATTTTGGAGCCAGTACAGCTGCATCTTGCGAAGCTTTGCTCACCTGACGCGGACTAAGAAATCACCACCGAGCTCATTGAAACCTTTTCAACGTTCATGTCGTCAGTGTTTAGAAGGCGCTGAGGGCACGGATCGAATTGATTTCTGGGATACAGACCACTGACAATACCAGCTTTAACGGCTATCGGTGTCTTCTCGTCTTTCAATTAGGACACCAAGGATATTTCTGACATTGCCTCTCCCCCAATCACCAGTGGAACTGGCACAGTAACAGTCGTTGTCTCCTGGTTCGCCAGCTCGCAGATCTATGCGACTTCTTATAACCATCCTTTCTTTGACGTGTTCTGGAACTCTGTGGTTTTCAACAGAAGAAACAGAACTGTCAACATCGTAGGCAGATGGTGTTGGCGTGGACGAGGAAGGTCCTGTGGGTATATCAAGGATTTCAGCTGTCATTGCTGGTTTCATCACTTGCAGCTTGAATCTGGTTTGCAACACCATCAGTCTGGGACAGAGCATTGTCATTGTCAGAATCTGTTGTAGGCCTGATTCATGTGACAGTCTCCATCCGAGCAATCACTTCTTCCCGCAAATGCGAATTAGTAAGTCCAACACGAGCCTCACAGCCAAACATTGCAGAATATGGAGAGTACTTTATCCCGGAATGAAGAGCACTGTTTTTTTCTGGAACTTATACCCCCATCACACATGATGAAGACTGCGCTACGATCATGAAAATCAGCCAAAATGTGGTTGTGCGTGGTAGTGTTGTGATTCCATCGGGATTCACGCGCAGTAACATCGTGAGAGAACGTGGACGATCTGGACACTTCACGACCTCGCTACATAAGTTTTGAGCATGTTGAAACCTTACGTGGTGGGGTCGCGGTGTTTTGAGATCGTAGTGACAGGGTGGTGAACGCGTGGTAGGATCGGGATGACAACGGCGTCATCGTAGTAAAGTCGTGGGGCCCGCATACAAGGGTGTGGCTTGGTCAAACAATCAAAACATGGCAAAAATTGTAGTACAAACGTAACACCAATGGCGATAATCGCAGTATCATTCACCTGACTCTGCTTGAGAGAGGATGTTGTGGCATGCACGCTCTTCTTCTTCATACCTGTGCTGATCCTCTGACGGCGATTTCCACTGTTCTACTTCTCTGGTTGGTCAGAGCACTGTGGCATCTTATCTGTCGTCGCTGCGCCTATACTAAGGACGCATCGCTTATCTACGCGACGCCCTCCTTGACCCTCGTTGTTTGCGCTACTTGGTGTCTTCGCTGGAGGATATCCACTGGTGAATATAATTTATTCTGGCCCCAGAGACTGCCGTCTCACTCTGCAGGAGTTAGGTTTTAGCTTTTAACGTAAACTTTTATCACTGTGTCCTGGACCAGTGCTTTTTTGTAATTTGTTTACTCGGCTTTTAACGTGAAGTTTATCAATTTTTATTAGGTCCTTGTTAGGTCCTGTTTCATTTTTTAGTAAGTGTTGTTCTTTTTAGACTCATTTAGCTTTTCGCTCTCTTTGAGGGCGCTCGGTCGCCCTTTCTTTTCTTTATTTTTCTTTTTGCCGACATGGGGAAACCGAAGTCCCGCGGAGCTCGTGGCGGTTTTGGTTCGAAAAGACTAGATTCCCCGGTTATCAAGAGCCGCGTCGACACTGAGAGCGTGTCGGATGTTTGTCCCGTTCTGCCGGCTCCGTCGCCCGTTCCTTTCCCTGCCGTGGACAACCTGGTTGCCCCGGCAGTGGACGGCCCGCCTACACCGAGTAGGAAGAGGCTTTGGGCCACTCTTACTGACTCTTCGTCTTCGTCTTCTCGCGAAGACGTGACCGCTACCGATGCTGACTCCTCCGTGGACCTGGTCCCGGAGGAAGAAGTTACCGTGACCGAGTTTCCCACCGTCCTAGAGGAGCACCTGGTGCCCTCTCCTCGGCCGGTGGGGTCTTCATCGCCCGTCCCGGGTGAGCCCGCTTGGACGGCTGTGGCCGGTAAGCGGAGGTCTCGAAATAGGGTCCCTTTGCTCCCTCCTCCTTTGCCGAACCACAGTCTCTGTAGGTTTCCCGTGACGGTTAAGTTCTCTGAGAACTTTGACGTTGATCAACTCAGGTCGCTCGGCTGGCGGTTAGTCGAGTTGCTTCGCACTGCTGTTGGCCCTGTTGAGCGAGTGCGGCCGCTCGCTACAGGTTGCTTGGTTAGCTGCGTTTCGCGCGCCCAGCAGTCGAGGTTGGCCGGCCTTTCGGTTCTAGGCCGGTATGGCGTTACCTGCACGGTCCCTGTCCCCGTCGTGGAGGGAGTCATACAGGGTGTCCCCACATTCGTGTCTGACGCGGATGTGACGGCGACTCTTCAGGGATCCGTTGGCACCGACGGCTCGGTGCACAAGTGCGCCGTGAGGAGCTTTTGCCGCCTTAATCGCTCTGATGGCTCCCCGTCGACTTCGATCAAGGTCACCGTGGACGCCCCTGTCTTACCGTCAACTCTCTTGATTAATAGTAGGGAGTTTTCTGTGCGACCGTACGTCGCGGATGTTCTCTGCTGCCGTCAGTGCCAGAGGTACGGCCACACTAGAAAACATTGTAGGTCGGCTGCTGTCTGTCCTTCTTGTGGCGTCCCCGGTCACACGGGCGCCCAATGCAAGGCGGCGCGGCGTTCTTGCCCTAACTGCTTGGGTAAGCACTCCGCCTCAAATTCTAATTGCCCGGCTCTGAAGGAGCGCCTTTTGGCGAACCAGCTCAGAGCTGCACAGTACATGCCGCGGGCTCAGGCGTTAGGCCTGGCTCGCACTCAATTAGTTAAACCCAGTTCTTCTTCTTCGGTGCCTACCTCTGTTTGGGGCGTTCCGCGGATTCCTACCGTTCCCGCGACGGGGGCATCTTCTGCCCCTGGTGCCCTGTTGTCTGGGCCTTCGGCGACCTCAGACTTCCCTTTGCTGTCCTCTGCGCCGGCCGGCAATTCGAACCATGGCCCTGGGCCGTCTGCGCCCGTTCGTGGCCGCGGCGACCCTTGGGATGCCATTGCCCGGCTGGAAGCCACTGTGGAGAAGCTTACACTCGCCGTGACAGGGCTTGTGGACACTGTTCGCAGCCTGGCGTGTCGTAAGCTATCCACCTCCAGTCAACTTAGCTCTGAGGCTGGTACACAGTCCGACTTTGCCGTGGACTCGCCGCGCTCCGGGGCTACGAGCGATGTGGCCGTCCAGTTTTCTCCCAGCGCGGCCCCTCTCAGGAAGCCTATCCGTTCTTGCTCTACTCAGGTTAAGCGTCCCCCCTCCTGCTCTGAACTTGCGGGTTGGGTGGAGGTGGCTGCAAGTGCCGTCGGGCCTTTCTTAGATGCTGACGAATTAGATGCCGCCCTGGACACTTTTCGCTGGTGATTTAGACATGCCCCTGTTGACGATGCGCTCCGGTCTTCTCGGGGCCCATTGTCGAGACGCGCTTCCTCCCGCGGGGCTGCCCCTTAGTCGGCCTTTATTTTTGTAGTTAGTTCTTCGCTTTTATCAATTTTTTTAGCATTTTTTATGATTTTTGTTTCGTCCTGTGTTATAGATAGTATTTTTATAACTTTATGGCTATTTATTTAGCCTAGGGCCTGTTTGGTCCCCTTTTTTCGTTGTATTTTGTTTAATCGTTTTGTGGTCCTGAAGGATTTTTAAATTTTTAATCAGCTTTTACATTTTTACTTACCCGACTCTGTTTAGCCATAGCTGGCAGACCTGGTCTGTCATAAATATAAAAGCTTAGCCTGTTAGGCTTATCTGTCCTCCCCCCCAGCTCATATTGTCCTACCCCCGGTAGCACTCTCCTCGGCTACGCAGCTATTCTCCTCTTGACGACGTTGCACCTTCCTTGAGCAACCTTCCTCCCTCCGGCAGCGGATCTGCTTCAATTTTCAGCGTCTTCGAGCGTGTAATGAAATTAAGTTATTTCATTATGGACAAAGCACTCGAGATAATCTCATAGCACTCGAGATAATCTAAACTTATTATTCTCTTCTAAACTGAGAAGTAAAGAATAATTGTAGCTGTTTATATTATGTGAAGTTACTGTATATTCAATATGAATGATAGTAAAAAGACAATCTAGTCAAGAATCTATGACCTCACAATAAAAGTGACGTATTCTTAGAGCAGCCAGTTTTGTTTTTAAGACTTTTGACGTAGTACTCTTCTCATATTCGTGGGACGTAAAGTTGGTATTGACAACGAGGTGCACAGGTATTTTATCGTAGGCACATTTGTTTACCAACACTTGTGACTCAGACTTCAAAGCGAGAGGACCACACCCTCCGAGCTCTGCTTTTCAACGGTCGAAAACCGTCATCCAAAATATTGGGAAATCTGAACGTTCAATCTAGGCCGCGTCATCTTCTTTCCTTCGGCGACGTGTTGTTGAGGATAGTACCACTGAGAACCGTTTGGATACCTTTGCTGAAGAAGATTGACAAGATTGATGCCAGAGATGGAAGACAGCCGGGAGCAGACGATGTCGAACGTAGACCTGTTGCAGCTATAGCCACTGTCTACATCGATGTCCTGTAACTCGTTTTTGAGAGAAGAGCGCTGATCACATTGTCCACTGACGATCTGATGGTCGAATTGCTACGAACTGAAGAGGTCTTGTAACTGGTGGGTGAAACTCTAGGAATAAAATAAATCGTAGAGAGTCTAGTTCTATACTTGGACACTATCATTTGTAAGAGAATTGCTTCGTTTAATTATGGGTAATTAATTAGCGGAACGATTTTTATATGTGTAGGTATAATTCTGGTCGCAGAAGGTGCAACAGAAAATAATTTGTCGTTCTTTTCGTGCGGAAATCGCAATGAAAACAATAAGTTATGTAATTTTCTAGTTCATCTAAGTTTCGAAATGTTGTTGTTTATATTCATTTAATTTATGCATTAAGTGAGGGATCCTTGCGGGTAAATAAATGGTAATTATTTACGCAATTACGATGATTATAAATGAAGAAGTTGTGATTGCGAGTTGCGCAATACGAACTGTTAGCCGGTTGCCATGGAGTAACCGTTTTCTTGGAGATTGCGTCTTCGCGAATGGAATTCATTTGAATGAATTATTAATGGGTTGTTTGCGCAATGCTCTTGTGTTAAATGTAAATAAATAATTGTTGAGTTGGATGATTTGATAATTTAGGGCCAGGATTTTCATTTTATTGTTATCGCCAAGAGGCTGATTGTAAATAATAAAATCGCTTTCCAAGCGAATAACCTGGCAACCATTATAATAGGGGTTTCGTGATACTCACCTGTGCTTCGATAATACAGGTGGGACCTCTTTCCCTTTCACCTTTATTCTGGAACCTGTTCCTGAAACTTCACCATACTTCTACGGGTGTGTTGTTTACCATCCATTGGGGAAGGGCTACAATCAAGACATCTAAGAAGAACCATGACTGTGCCGGATTCGAGTGTCGAGTTATTCAACAAGAACATTTGACTCAAACGCGTACTCGGTCTCGACCTCGTCAAAAATCGGATAAGTTGTCATCTTGAAATTGCCTACCTTTCGAGGAAGGTGATTTTATTATCACTAGTAAATATCGTTCATTTTCTGTGACAGTATTTTATCTTCTTTTTATATGTAAAAGAAGAGTTTGATAGCGAGCGGAAGTTTATGTATTGAGCCACTACACGCATTAACATCTTGCAACATAACATCTTTAAACTTCAAGCTGCTTGTCGGCTACCAGATATTCTGTCTTCTTATTTTGTCCCCAATATGCCCATATGGTATTGGGGGACGCTAATTCAACTAACGAACGAACGATAATCGCAGTGCAAACGCAACGATATCGTCATGCATTGTGCTGCTGTCAGGGAAGAACGTATCATATCAAGATCGTAGTGTACTTGCCATCACATGCGATCGATCACGATAACAGCGTAGTTATGACGCAAGAGATCGTATTGGGGACGTATCACTAGCGTGGGCAAAACGCAGTAGCAATACATCCATAGTAGCGTTCATACAGAAGGTTATTTTCCTTTCCTACGTTGCTGCCACGTTTAGTCACACTGTTAAATTGTGGGGTTGTCGTGGATGAGCGTAGTGAGGTCTTTTCCCTGTGAATTGAACTTAATGCCTGTAGCCCAGTCTAGTGAGTTATTTTCAGCCATCCATGCCACCAGTATATTTTTAATGTCACCGTTTGCACACTCATCTCATACTATACGTAATCACAGAACAATTTTTTAGGGATAAAACGGGGATTACACGTATTCGCAAAAAATGTTCAGGGATTACGCGTAATTACTGTAAAATATATACACGCCTTACAGAAAATAGACTACATACCTTTGACATGTAGTACATTTTTCACTTCTTCGTAGTTGAGAATATTCTCAATCCCTGCACAGAGGAACCAAAAGCATAGTTATGGTAAGATAATGACAACTTTATTTTTACTATGGCTGATCGAGCCGGTGGCCGGATACGCGCTTATAAGGCCCCCCCCCCCCCCCCCCTCCCCACAAAAGTCTGTTTACGGTATCCCGACCTACCCTAATTTTTGGGCCCGACACAACTTTTTAAGGATCTGGTTAAAAAAAAAGTTAACCCTCCCCCCCCCCCCCCCAAAAAAAAAAAAAAAATCGCACTTAAAGTGAAAAAGATTTTTAAAAAAATTAAAAATAAAAATAGCCGACCTACCGACACTATTTTTTTGCTCCCCTATATGTTACCGTAAACAGACACACACACACACACATATAGGCCCCAACAAATATATATATATATATATATATATATATATATATATATATATATATATATATATATATATATATATATATATATATATAAATCGTAAGTATGACTTAGGTCAACCAACTGTCGACCTAAGACCCCCTGTTTGCAACACTTCAGACTTAAGTCAACCGAATTTCGGTCGACCTAAGGTTTTGCTGATTTACTGACTAACCATTGGGCCAACTGAATTGTTTCCATGCGCATTCGATAACCCAGAGGCAGACGATTCTTCAGTAAAGAAATTGCTATTTGGGAATGTTCCATTTGAGAGCAATCTTCCAACAAAACATTGAGCATATAAGTGAACCCTTGAAAAAAGGTACCTTCTGTCTACCACCATAATTTGTGGAATATTGTTTAAACTGAGAGGGTTGTTTACGAAAAATTTTTATTTTCTATGTTTTTTCTTATTCTTAATACAATAAAAACAACGAGGAATGCGTGCTACTTCGGGTTTTGCGGAACACAATTTTTTTGTGAGATATATAGTCGACCCCTGAGCCATCGTGGATCTAAACGTATCTTCATATGGCATAACCTGTTTTACCGTCAAGCAGCATGCCAGGGTGATTGTAAATGGCGGATGATTCTCGCACGAGGTTAGTATTTTTGTGGATTTTGTAGTTTGATTGTGGACTTTGTATTTGATTCTTTTGAGTTCAGATTAATATGTAGCTTTCTAAAATCAATCGAAAGCATTGTGGAATGTGTCAGTAGTGTTCGAACGGTAAAAGAAGGATTACAAAGTTTCAATCGAACCTATCAATTGCATTTTTTCTGATTCTTCTTCAGAATTAGCTAACCCTGCTTAGTCACAAATTATCCTTATTTCGTTACTCGGTTTATATGGATATAGACTTCATCTGTGTTATCTGTATGACTGTGGGCTAATGTTTTCAAATGAATTTCACACTGAATAATTCTGAAAATAGCCTACTCTAATTTTATCACAGGCTGTGAAGTCCGTAGGCCTTGCCTCAATTACATTCCGACAGCTACAGATTTCCAGATAAAATCACAGGTTGTGAAGTCCCTCAATTACATACTATGTATAGTATGTAATTGAGGCAAGGCCTACGGACTTCACAGCCTGTGATTTTATCAGGAAATCTGTAGCTGTCGGAATAAAAAGTAGATCTAGGCCTTAACCACACACAAAAAAAAAAAAAGTGGGGGGGGGTGTTTCGAGGCAAAAATACTTTATTACTTCATTATACAAATCAAATGGAAACATTAGCCCACAGCCATATGATATAGACTACATAGATCAAGTTTTTAACCCAAGTAGCCTACATGTAGGCCTATTTGAGTACACCTAGACTAGTAGAAGGTTACGGACGTTGTGTACTATGCATGTGCAATGTGTACTAAGTCGTTGTGTAGGCCTACTAAATTTCGGCGATGTGAACACTACTAGATCGGACGATGTGTAAAAGCTTTTGCTGGGTACCTTCACACTGTGGATTGGTGTATAATGACATAGTTGACAGAAAAGCTAAGCAAGGAGCCCTAAATGTTAATGCAAAATACCTTGATATATTTCCATCATCCAAGGAATTGCAAAACCAAATTGAAAGGAATATGACACAATCCTTTAATACTAAGGCAATGTTCAATACCGCAGTGATTTACAAAACTTCAAGAGTAATTTATTCTATGTCATATAGAATACTACTAGATGCTGTGCGGACCAAATATTGTAGAAATATTGAATGTGTGTGTAACCAGCCCTTCTCACAAACATATTCTTTTTGATTGCAATGTTATTACCCCCTTGTTTATTCCAGTCATAGACAGGAAAACAAGTCTAGCAGACTTTGATTTAGATTTATGCTCTGTCGTGGCAAAAATCTTAATTGATACACCAGTAGCTAGATTTGTTTAAATGTCTCCCCCCCCCCTTTTTTTTTTTGTCTTATCATCTTTGGTGAACAAGACATTAATAAACCAACCAACGATGTGTACTAAGACGTTGTGTACTTTTTGGTTGTTTTGTGTGTGTGTGTGTGTGTCTGTGTGTGATGTTTTCATTCTATTTCTAGACTATCAACGAACAAGATTTATTTGATGACGGCATAAATAATCAAATAAAAAAATAGAATCTAGGACGCAGAAGTTACCGCATGATTGATCTTGACACCACTGTATTTTTATTAAATTATTATTATTATTGTTGTTGTTATTGTTATTATTAATTATTATTATTATTATTATTAATATTTAAAAATACTTACAAGAGAAGCTGTTCTGACCATATGTTTTGTAAACGGGGGTTCGATAAATTAGAGTAGGAGCCTCGGCGTCCCCTGCGTGGGTTGCCTGAATGAACATTGAGGTTTAACGTCCACACCCACCATTGGTTATATGGCAGATTGGGATAACCATCCCAGGAAAACAAGGGTAGGGACCTGAATCAGAACTGAACCACCAGAGCAATCATACTGCTAAATTGGATAGTGAAAATGGCCACATTTTATATCGCCCACCACGGGATTCGAACCTGGGTCATATCGGTGTGCCAGGCAAACGCTCTACCACTTGAGCTACGGCGGTGGGGGGTTGCCTTTATTTGTAAAGTGTTCTGGGTTGATAATTTGCTTTGAGTGTTATCATGTTGGTTACTTTCTTAGATCCTGCATGCATATGAGGAGTTTAGTCCTGATATGATACCACCTTTGTAGAACTTTTAAAGAACATTTAACAAGGCAGGAATAAATTTTATGGAAATGGAGATGTTTTTTTGTTTGGGGGTTATGGGAAAGTTTTCTTCTTTGCAGAATTCTCTTGTCTTTCTCCCTTAGTTATGATAGGAGGCTAGTACAAGGCTATTACAGCATGGTTATAGTAAAAATAATATCAAAATTGACTTTTTCTCTTGCACCTCCTATCTTTTGCAATAGATTCTCATTATATTTTAATTCCTCAGAGGACCCCTTGGGGTCATGAGCAATCTTGCCACTGTAAATTGTTCTAACCTATAAAGGGAAAAGTGAAAGCCCCAGTTGAAAACCTGTCTTGACTTTGTAGGCAAGACCGATTCACTGCGGCAACAGTACCCCCGTTGGAGTGCCGGGGGTTTTAGTATAAATAGTATCCCCACTTTCTGGAAATTTAGTGCTTTAAATTCCCACTGTCGCTGTCTTCCTCATTTGCTCTTTCCCATTCCTGATCTGTCCTATCACTCTGCTATACTATCTTCTTCTTCGCTAGATCAATGACCTACCTTTTTTCTTGAAAACTCTTCTTGGACAAGACTCCTTGTTTGTGTATGAGGTCTGTTGGATCAGCTTGGGAGTGTTGGACGCTTTCTGCCGGGTGGTCACTAGGGCTTCCTATGATGTTATTATTTAGCACTATAGGCATTTTATATGTATGTGTTTTGTTGATGATTTATAATGATGTTTGTATTCTATTTTGTTTTTGTAACCGGGGGTTTGAGTAGTTGGGGTAAAGCCTCAGCCGTCCCCTGCGTGGGATGTCTTTATTGTAAAGTGACTGGCTGGTGGAGGGCATTCAATTTTCCCACTAGGGTTGTTTCAGCAGATCTTTTATGTGGATCGGGGGTCGTCCGGTCCTGATTTGGCTCGGAAGAGTCTGCTGGACCTAAAGCAACAATCATTCAATTTCAATCAATCAATTCCTCAGAGGTGAATCATGAATATTTGCTCTTCTTGTTCCTTGTGATATGAATTGTAATAAAAAGAAAATTAGCATGTCGTGGATAGAAATGTTCTAATTTATGTGCATAGTATTAGTAAACACATTGAATGCTATTTCAGGATCCAGACTACCCTCCGGATGCACAAACTGGTAGTAGCATGTCTGAGGAATTCCCAGCTTTACGACTCCCACTCAAGGTATGTGTTTTTTTGTTTTGTTTGTGTGTGTGTGTGTGTGTTGTTTTAAGTGTTTGTTTACCCCCGTTGGGGTGCCGGGGGTTTCAGTATAAATAGTATCCCCACTTTCTGGAAATTTAGTGCTTTAAATTCCCACTGTCGCTGTCTTTCTCATTTGCTCTTTCTCATTCTTGCTCTTTTCTATCCATCTGCTATACTATCGTCTTCTTCGCTAGACCAGTCTCCTACCTTTTTTCTTGAAAACTCTTCCGGGACAAGACTCCTTGTTTGTGTATGAGGTCTGTTGGATCAGCTTGGGAATATTGGACGCTTTCTGCCAGGTGGTCACTAGGGCTTCCTATGATATTATTTAGCAATGTAGGCATTTTATATGTATGTATTTTGTTGATAATTTATAATGATGTTTGTATTCTATTTCGTTTTTGTAAACGGGGGTTCAATAAGTTGGAGTGAAGCCTCAGCCGTCCCCTGCGTGGGATGTCTTTATTGTAAAGTGACTGGCTGGTGGAGAGCTTTCAGTTTTACCACTAGGGTTGTTTCAGCAGATCTAATGCAGATCGGGGGTTGTCCGGTCCTGATTTGGCTCGGAAGAGTCCGCTGGACTTAAAGCAATAATAATGTAATGTAAAGTGTTTGTTTTACTGTACCCATACCTCTGTGTGTGTGTGTGTGTGTTGTTTTAATTGAAAATTAGCATGTCGTGGATAGAAATGTTCTAATTTATGTGCGCCATAGTAAACACAATGAATGCTATTTCAGGATCCAGACTACCCTCCGGATGCACAAACTGGTAGTAGCATGTCTGAGGAATTCCCAGCTTTACGACTCCCACTCAAGGTATGTGTTTTTTTGTTTTGTTTATGTGTGTGTGTGTGTGTGTGTGTGTGTGTGTGTTGTTTTAAGTATTTGTTTTACTGTACCCAAACCTGTGTGTGTGTGTGTGTTGTTTTAAGTGTTTGTTTTACTGTACCCATACCTGTGCTTCTTCTTCTGGACTTGCCATTGCAATTACTTCTTTTTAATCATTGATTGACCTCATTATTGAAAAGAATAAATTTTACTTCGGATTGTGGAAATATTCTTAGTTGTCATGTTGATCATGGACACATGTATTTTCTAGGAGAGGGTGTTTGGATCTTTAATGTTTTATTTTTTGGTAGATAAGTTTGTACTGAATTATGTACAGGCAGCCAAAATTTTATTATACAGTAAGGTCAAGGTGAGGCATGTTTTATGAAAGTACTTGCAAATACAATCAAATAACAACAACAAAATAATAATATTATATAATAATTTGATAACTTGGTTAGTTCCGGAGATACTTTTTGTGTACGCTTGCGAAAAATGCTTAACTTAAAACCACAATTTTGAAGTCTAGCACAGCACAGCAGCCAGTAAGCTGCCGGTACATAACTGAATAATATACCATTTGTTTAGGGTCACTTTTAGCTCAAGATTTTGAAGGATTCTAACGCGAAAAGAAGGAATATTTTTTGGTTTGTTTTCATACTTTCCAATAATTGTTTGTTGGGTCCAATGCAATTCTGTTGATATTCAGTATATTTATTATGTAAGATGGAAGTGATTATGTCCGATACTTTTGGTTTACAGGATAAATATGACCAAGCCTCCCTGTGAAGCCAACACAGAAGAGACTGCCAGAATACCAACATCCCAGACAACTTAGCCGATTCTTCCAAAACACCAAAGATCAAGTCCAATGACCAAGCCTCCTGTGATGCAGAGGTGCCAACCAGTACGGATTGACCGTATTTAATTCCGTCGAAGTGAAATACGGAAATACGGTAGCTTTTATAAAAATACGGAGGAAAAGTTGCCGGAGAGAGAGAGAGAGAGAGAGAGAGAGAGAGAGAGAGAGAGAGAGAGAGAGAGAGAGAGAGAGAGAGAGAGAGAGAGAGAGAGAGAGAGAGAGAGAGAGAGAGAGAGAGAGAGAGAGAGAGAGAGAGAGAGAGAGAGAGAGAGAGAGAGAGAGAGAGAGAGAGAGAGAGAGAGAGAGAGAGAGAGAGAGAGAGAGAGAGAGAGAGAGAGAGAGAGAGAGAGAGAGAGAGAGAGAGAGAGAGAGAGAGAGAGAGAGAGAGAGAGAGAGAGAGAGAGAGAGAGAGAGAGAGAGAGAGAGAGAGAGAGAGAGTGTGCACTAAGTCATGTGCCACAGAAAAACAGTATTATGACTGTGTGGTGTGGTGGTGGTGTGTGTGTGTGTGTGCGCGCGCAGTGTAGCAGAGATATGCAGACTGACCCGCAAACCTATAGTCATAGAGCCATGGATACTACATCAGTGCATAGAGCAATTGATTGACTACGTATTCCTGTGACATTGTGCGTGCATGTGTGTGTGGGCGTGTGTGTGCGTGTTTGGGTGTGTGAGTGTGTGTATGCGAATGTGATGCACACATAGTAAGGTGTATGTGAGTGGCTGTTTCTTAATTAAGTGGTTCATAATCATACGTAACCCTGATCCGTGATGCCTACATAGTACCATGATTTTATTAGCAATGTTAAATCTAAGTCATATGTTTTTGAAGTAATAACAGTTTACTGATGTATTCGTTGCGGAATGTCTCTAGTTGTAACTAGTCATGTGTATACACCATTTAATTTGCTCAGCAGCCTATTGTTGTTACCTATTTTCTTATAATGTATGTAAAAACCCCACTCCCCTGTAGTTAGTGAAGGGAAACAACAATGTTGACATAGCGTTGACAGTGGAAGTGTGTAATGTGTAACCCTAGAACGACTAGCGTAACTACAGTGAGCCTCTTAAATGTATTAAGGGTGTGTGTGGGATGAGTCGGTGCGTGGATAAGAATGAATGTGCAAGGATTAGCATGGTCATGAGAAAGCGTGAATGATTGAGAAAATGGCACTAATAGTCTTGAGATTTTTTTAGTATTGTTATGCATTAAGGTGTTCTAATATCCGCTACCGTTTCTTTATTGTATACATACATGTACGCTAACCTTTGTGTTGTCTTCTTAATATGCCAACAGTTACTGTGCATCACACACAAATATCCTTGTGCAAATGGGGACAATAAAGATTCGTTATTCGTTATTCGTTATTCGATCGTTTATCTTTGCCAGCGGTGCTTCTGTACCGGTTTCTGGTCTCATAATAGTACTCCTGCACTCACTGAACGTCGCTGTGTTCAACAAGCTGATTTTCATGGTGATTTTAGAGTAAAATAAGTGTGGTGTTCAACAAGCTGATTTTTATCGTGATTTTAGAGGATTGAAAATAGCCTTCTGTTTCAGAGGGAAGCCTGTCGTTACTTTATAGTGTCATAGGCTAGGTTTTTGTGAGAAAAAAAATACTGACAAGTGTTAAAAAACACTGACAAACGGGTCCGGAAATACTGACAAGAAGATTAGGGGGTTGGCACCTCTGGATGCAAATTTTATTTTGAAATAAAATAAAAAATAAAAAGAAGTTAAGCATTTTTTATGTGTGGTTATTTTATGTGTGTAATTAAGTTTTGTTCTACCATCTCCTAAAATTACATTTCCTTTTACTCCAAATTACACTTCTCTCTTGGCATTACACTTTTTGACAAGGCCTGATGGGCAAAGCTGATTGAATGTTGTGGTTCATTGTGGTTTTACAATTTACTTATGTGTGAACAAATACTTTAATCGGAGAGTGAACAGGTGCAAAGTATGTTGTTGGTGTTGTTGTTTGTCCACTGATGTCAATATATCTGCTCCCAGACCTCTCGCACTTTCTAATTCCCTTATTTTCCCTCCCCACTGCCTCACTCCCTCTTCCTCACTCTTCTCCTGTCTTTCATTCACATACTCATAGTCAGGGGCACTACAGGCCTACGAGGCCTACAAAAAGAGAACGTGGTCTACCTATTGTGGCCCCAAAAAAATTGCATGTTGGTGATCTGATAGGTCTAAACTACTTACTGTGAAGTTTTGAATTAAAATTTCTTGCTCTTGTGTCTACAGCGGACATTTTAATGTCGCTATTTCTTAATGTTTGGATTAATAAAACTGAACCAAGATACTACCTGTCAGTGTGACCAAACTGCATAAAAAGCAATTGTTCATGACTAATTATCATTATTTCATGAAAAAGAGAATACAACATACACACACACACACACACACACACACACACACACACATACAAAACACTTAAATAGTATTGAAAACACTTAAATAGTATTGAAAATATATATATTTCATTTAATTACCTCCCTTGTTGTAACATGTAAAACTATTTCGCGTACCGTTAGATCAGTTTGAATGGCATATAAGCTATGCTTGTTAGTCCTGAATATTCCTGGACATTGTTTGTTCATGCCATTTAAGAAATAAAGCTGTTCATACAATGGCAATTATTTTCACATTCCCAGGTCACTCAAAATACTGATCGCTTGTGAATAGGATTCAACTGTATTGCTACTAAATGATGCATCTTCACCCGAAGCCTTCTAAGTTTACATACACTTCATAACTGTTCCACACACTTGTTGTACTAGTCTTTGTAGTAACTTGTTGTACTAGTCTTTGTAGTAATAGGTAAGTGAGTTAGACATATATTACTTAAGAAACAATTCCATTCAACCAGTGTCAAAGAGTGCTTTTGCAGACTGAAGAATTTATTTATTTATTTATTTAATCGTTCTTATATAGCGCTTTTCCAGCTCAAGAGCTGCTCAAAGCGCTGGCCGATACAGGATCTAACTCAAGGCGCCCGAGACGCCCACCCGCAGCCTTTGGGCGCATGGTCTGACGCCCGGACAACTGAGCACAATCCTGGGCAGCCAGGGATGGGGGAGAAGGACCTAGGTGCATGCTGGGTGTTTTCTTGTCACCGGCACTCACCCGTCTAGGACATGAGCGTCAGGATCTTTAAAGTCCGTTATGATGGAATGTATGCGATACAGACTAGACCTCGGTTTATACTCTCATCCGAAGGAGTAGGAAAACAGGAGTAAAGTGTCTTTCCCAGGGACACAACACAATGGCCCGGCCAGGGCTCGAACCCGGGACCTTCCGATCCGCAAGCCGAAGCACTACCATTAGACCACAGTGCCTCCAGAATTACCACCACAGGTCTGGCCGTGAAGTGTTCATTAATCATCTGACAGCAGTCAGATTCATCACTGTCAGATTCATCTGGCTCACTGTTTTCCGCATCATGCGAACTATGGTTAGAGCAGTTATTGCATGCGGGGCTCAACTACTTTGGAAAAATGTTGGAATGATGCTTGCAGGTAGGCTGGTCCAGTGGTGGTGCTGTCTGTAGAAGTAGCAGAGTAGGAGCTTGAGGTGGTGTTAGATGTTCCCGACCAGTGCCGACACCGATTAGCAGAAGTCATAAAACTTCTGTAGCATGACTTATGGTATCTGAAAAAAAAGGTTGTACACTTACCATAGACCAAAACAATGTCATGATTAATGTACTCTTTTGAACAGAAAAAAACGCCAGTACTCAGTAGGTTGGTTGCTGGACACTTAAAAAATATATGTTAAAACATCCTTTAAATCAGACACGTTGCAGTGTGTGTGTCAGTAGGTGTAATTGGTGCAGCAAGTTTTGTCACCTAGATGTAAGTAAAGGGGGTTGTTTCCTTCTTTCTCTCTCTCTATTTCCTCCTACTCCCTCCCCTCTTTCTCTCCCTCTCTCTCACTTTCTCTTCCTCTCTCTCACATACACAAAATTAGGTTAGTCAGGGTTCCTGTCACCAGCATGACAACTCATTCCCAAACTATATATATTGTGAAGATCGAGCCACAAATTAATAAACACATAAAGAAGAAAACAAATTAATGAACACACACACATACAAACAAGACTGTACATTACAAGTTGCATGACGTTATACATTGATACAGTGCCCCATGCCCCGAGTGAGATATCACCTTAGTTTTACACAGACACACATCACTTACTTTGCTTCAACAGCAAGCAGATCTGGTTTGTACTGCAAATCCCTCTGGATATCGTCGCTGCCCAGCTTACATGCTGCTTGCAGGAAATTGTGGCCATCACTTCCACCCTACAGACAAAAATACCATTACATTGTATACATAGCTGTCAAACACCATCACTTCCACTCTACAGACAAAAATACCACTACATTGTTAATACATAGCTGTAAAACGTACTCATCCAAATCTGCAGCAAACAAATTTCCATTCTTTATTATTGTTTTATTTTATTTTTATTATTTATTTTATTTATTTTTTTAATTTATTTATTTAATTTTTTTTGTTTTTTGGGGTAATATTACAACCTTGCAATCAACAAAATATTTAAGAAAGCACTTTTCAACAGCTTTGGTCTGTCAAGATGTGCTGTCACTGAAGTTAGATTTAAATCTAACTTGGTTAGCTTGCAAAACCAGGTAATAACCACTAACCAGGTTAAATAACCTGGTTAGTGGTTATTACCTGGTTTTGCAAGCTAACTATGTCCTGCTTAAGGCTCCTTTTAATTATTACTACTGGCATTCAAAAACTGAAGATATCAATCTGACTGTATATGCTACAAGTGCCATGTAAGACATTATGAAAACAATTATATCAGACAGAAATGCTTACCTGCACTAATGTTTCGCGTGTACTTGACCCGCTGCCTGTACATTTCGTCCATTTAATTTTCCTGCAAATGATGCACACAGCTGGCAGAACATTTGATGAACCTGCTCTACTTCTCAACCGTTGTGTTTTTACTGGGGAATTTTTCCGCACAAGAATGCCTTTAGCAGCCCGTTTTTCTGCTTGGTCAATTCGGAGCTTGTGTGTGAATGTGGAATAACATGCCACATGGTATCCCTCTTCTGCGCTCAGTTCTGGCCTCTGAAGTAAACGTTCTGCCCTTTCACGTTCACTGCCGTCAAGTTTGACCCATTTTTTACTAAACTGTAACACAGTGGTCCACCTCTTATGCAAAAAACTGAAGATTTCTTCATTTTCTGAGCCTGGAATGCAGTGGATTGAACACATTATTTTTGTTGACTTCTAAACGGGGTCAAATGTGATTTTCTTCACAGAAGAGCAAGCTAAAGGGAAGAAACCACTGTCTTTAAAAAAAAATAAAATAAATAACGTCATCGAGCTTTTAAAAAAAAACTAAATTAATAGGGCTGTAATTTCAATCCCTAACTATCCAAATATAAATTTAAAATATTTGTGGGCTTATGCTAGCTTATTAAAAAACGAAAGAAATAGGTTGACAAATATTGGTAGACGTAAGATACCTTATTGCAACAAAACAAATGGTTGACCTAAGGTACCCAAAAACTGGTCGACCTAACACCCATCTTTTAGTTATTTTCCTTAGGTCGACCAGGTAAAAAACCTATATCTTTTTGTATATTGATTTTTACATAAAACTCACTACAAATGAAGAGCACTATGTTATTGAAGTGTTTGTAGAAACTTTCATTAAAGTGCACCTCCATAACACAGATATAGCCCTGGCAGCCGTAAGGTACCTTTTTTCAATGGTAGCCCTAAGGGTGGATTTATATTTATATATATATATATATATATATATATATATATATATATATATATATATATATATATATATATATATATATATATATATATATATATATATATATATATATATATATATATATATATTTGTTGGGGCCTAATCATACAAATCAGCTAAGTCAGTACATGTGAATGTAATACAGTGCAGTTTTAAACTGAGCGAAGTATAACAGATGTCGGACCGTCTTTAATTAGAATCTACTAGCTATATTCATCTGCTTGTTGACATACAATCGTTGTGTTTTTTTTTTCGTCAGATATCTCATGAAGTCCGCAGTTAGGGTCCTGACATTCCAGGTTCCTATGACAATGTTGTTTCTCGTGCGGATCTTGCTATTTAGGACGGAGGTGATAAGTATGCTACTGATTGACAATTTAAATTCTCAATTTAATTCTTTAAATTGGTGGCCAACGGAAGGCGCGGTCCTTGTTGAGCCGGGTGACGACCGATCTGGCATGGAATTAGTGGATAGTTTCTTCATGTAATGTATTTTGGGCAAAAAATACCTGGCAGTGCCAAATCCTCTCCAGGCTGTTGGCCACAGCCGAAATCCACGAATACAGTGTGGCTCGCCTTGACCCTGAGCACGAGGTCGTTGAACCTGTAGTAACATGAGGTTCCTCCGCCTTGGCCGGTGACTTCTGTGTAGAAGACTTTCGCCCAGTGATGCCGTGCTAACATCACCTTTGTTAGTTGCCTCTTACGACACGCCGGGAAACATTGGATCTATTCTATTTAATGCCCGAACCCACAGGGTTACCCGAACCCACAGGGAAGGAAACTTAGAAGAATTGGCCCACGAGCTGGACCACTATCGATGGAACGTTCTAGGTATCAGCAAACTGCGCTGGAAAGGCCTAGGTGAAACAACGACCGACAAAGGCCACAAGCTCAATTTCAGCGGTAGAGATGACAGGCACGAACACGGCATTGGATTCTTGGTCCACAAGAACATTCTAGCCACTGTCATGGGTTGCCGCTCAGTCTCCAGTAGACTCATTACCATCCGTCTGAGAGCAGTCCCTTTCAACATCACCATCATCCAGGCCTATGACCAAACATCAGAATATGATGACAGCAAAGTGGAGGATTTTTATGAAAATCTACAGGCTGTCCTTGACCAAGTGCTAAAGAAGGACATAGTCATAGTGCAAGGTGACTGGAATGCCAAGGTTGGCCAAGATTCGCACCACAACTGGGGAGACACATGTGGACCCCACTGCAACAACGAGACAAATGACAGGGGTCTGAGACTCTTGGAGTTTGCCAGATACAATAATCTGGTACTGGCAAACACGCTTGGTCTCCACAAAAAATCCAGACGATGGACATGGCAAAGTCCCGGCGGGGAGCATCACAACCAGATAGACTACATCATGGTCAAGAAATGCTTCAGATCAAGCATCAACAATGGCAGGACACGCACTTTTCTAGGAGCAGACATCGGAAGTGACCATGATCTCGTGATGTTGTCTTTCCGGCTCCACTTGAAGAGAGTAAATACAGCAAAGTGCACTAGACTGAGTTCGACCTGGACAAACTGCAAGACCCGGAGGTGGCAGAACTATTTCAGGCCACAATTGGAGGGAAATTTGCACCACTGCTCATTTTGGGGGCTGGTGAAATAGATGTCAACACCATGACCACCACCTTCAATTCAGCTGTGACAGATGCCGCCACTGAGATCCTTGGCAAGCACTGACCAAAGAAGAAGCCGTGGATCACACCTGAACTTTGGATCTGTGTGATAAACGAAGAGAGATAAAAAAGAAAAAGAACACCTCACAGGGAGCTGATGTGTACCGAAAAATCAACAATGACATCCGAAAAGTCATGCGCAAAGCAAAGGAGAACTGGATAGAAGATCAATGCCAGGAAATAGAGAACAGTCTGAACAAGAACAACAGCAAGAAGGCCTACCAGACTGTGAAGCTGCTGACAAGTGTTAAACAGCCCAAAGTCTCCACGATCCAAAGCAAGTCTGGCATATGCCTTACAGAAGAACAAGAAGTCTTGGGCAGATAGACAGAGTACTGCTCTGACCTTTACAACCATACACCAAATGGAGACCCATCAGTTCTCGCATGTCCCGAGAACAGAAGAAGAAAAAATCCTCCCAATTCTCCGGGAAGAAGTTGAGGCAACAGTGCAATCGCTGAAGAAAGGGAAGTCAGCGGGAGTGGACAACATACCTGCGGAACTCCTACAAGCAGGAGGAGAAGCGATGATTGATGCCCTCACCATTATTTGTAACAAGATCTGGCAGAGTGGGGAGTGGCCTACACCATGGACCCAGTCGCTTGTCATCACTCTTCCCCAAAAAGGTAACCTTCAGGAATGTGAAAATTACCGCACCATCAGCCTCATCAGCCATCCAGCAAGGTCCTCCTGAAAATTATACTCAACAGGTTGAAATCCCAAGCTGAACAAATCATAGCTGAAGAACAAGCAGGATTCAGGGCAGGGCGAAGTACCACTGAGCAGATTTTCAACCTCAGAATAATCTGTGAGAAATACCTACAGCACCAACAACATCTATATCATGTGTTCATAGACTTCAAGAAGGCGTTTGACCGAGTCTGGCATGCAGCTCTATGGGCAACAATGAAAGTGTACAACATCAGCCCTAAAATTATTGAAGTCATCAAAAGCCTGTATGACTAGGCTACCAGTGCAGTCCTCCATAACAGCGTCATCGGGAACTGGTTCAGAACAACAATCGGTGTGCGTCAATGATGCCTACTCTCTCCAAAACTCTTCAACATCTTCCTAGAGCGCATCATGTCAGATGCTCTTGCAGATCACGAAGGCACAGTCAAGCATAGGGGGTAGAGCAATCTCCAATCTTCGTTTTGCGGATGACATTGATGGATTTGCTGGAGAGGAACAAGAACTTGAACAGCTGGCACAGAGGCTTGACACCACCTCCAGAGCTTATGGAATTGAAATAAGTGCAGAGAAGACCAAAATGATGACCAACAACACCAATGGCATCAACACGGACATCAAAGTCCAAGGCCAATCCCTCAACACAGTGCATATAGCTTCAAATATTTAGGAGCTATTGTATCAGACAATGGGCCCCGACAGGAAGTCCTCTCCAGGATTGCACAAACAACTGCTGCCCTGACAAGGTTGAAGCCCATTATTTTGGAAAGACATGACCATCAGTCTACATTCCAAAATAAGACTGCTGCGCTCCCTTGTCATCTCCATCTTTCTATATATGCTTGCGAAGCATGGACCCTCACAGCAGATCTCCAACAAAAAATACAAAGCATGGATGTGAGGTGCTACAGAAGACTTCTGGGCATTTCCTATACCCAACACATCACCAACGACGAAGTCCGATAGACCATCTTACAAGCCATTGAACAACACGATGACCTGCTCACAGTGGTGAAGAAACGGAAACTCCGATGGTATGGCGACGTCACCAGATCATCAGGCCTTGCAAAGACCATTCTGCAAGGCACAGTGCAAGGAGGTAGAAGAAGGAGACGGAAAAATAGGTGGGAGGACAACATTCGAAAATGGACTGGTTTGACACTGAGCGAAGCCATCAGGGCTGCTGAGGACAGAGAAAGATGGAGTATGCTGGTTAAACCACAGGCTGTGAAGTCCGTAGGCCTCGCCTCAATTACATACTATGTACACAGGCTGTGAAGTCCGTAGTCGAGGCCTACGGACTTCACAGCCTGTGGTTAAACGATCATCTGTCATCTACGACCTGCGGGTTACGGGACAGGATAGGATAGGATAGGATCTCATGAAATACGGGGTTGTGCATGGGTTATTATCTGCATCTAGTTCCTGTGTTGTTTTAACGTAATTATACTTACCTGGCTCGTTTTTACCCATGGCTGGGTAATCTTAGTCACTGATCAGTTTTGCACAAATTGCAGGAAAAGACATGAGTGAGAAACTGTCATCTTCAATCTCAGTGCAGCGTCATTATTACGTCATACATGATATTTTGTCACTTCCTGCTGAACTAATTTTTTCATCTTCTTCCTTACCTTGTTCTGTTTCACTCTGCGACACCGACATTTCTCTATCAACCTTTGTCCGCAATCTCGGTGTCACAATTGATCAAACCCTCTCTTTTCAGACGCATGTAGCTAATATTTGTAAAACCTGCTTCTACGAAATTCGTAGAATCTCATCCATCCGTCATTTACTTACTGAAGATTCAACTAAGACTCTTCTCTGTGCCTTCGTACTGTCTCGTTTATATTACTGCAATGCTATTCTTTCAGGCTGCCCTATCTTATTTCTAAGCTCCAAAGGGTCCAGAACCATGCTGCTAGGCTTGTCTTTCGCTCTTCTAAATTTGACCACATCTCCCCTCTCCTACACTCCCTCCACTGGCTTCCTGTTCAACAGAGAATTTCTCACAAGACTGCCACACTCTGCTATAAGTCCCTTGATGCTTCTGGCCCACAATATATATCTGACCTACTCCATCCCTGCAACCCATCCCGTCAGCTTCGCTCTTCTGCAAACTCTCGTATCTTTACGATCCCCACTGTCAGGACAAAAACTTTTGGCCAAAGGTCTTTCTCTTATCAAGCCCCTGTTACCTGGAACCAGCTCCCCCACTTCATCCGTCATTCACCCTCCCTGCCAACCTTCAAAAAACATCTCAAAACTTATTTATTTCCATCATAGTCTTTAATTTTGATTGTCTTTGAGGATGTTTGGTGTGCTTAGCTTCTCGCATTGACTAATTTAATTGATTTTTTGTTTTCTTTATTATAGAAGTGATTATGTGAGCGTGCGTGTGTGTGTCTGTGTGTGTGTGTTTTGCAGAAGGTGGTTATCAGTGAAAAAATTATCTTCTTTTCTTGTTTTGTATGTTTTCTTTTTGATTAGTTGTAAATTTTTGACTTTGTAAACGCCTAGGGCTTCGTTTAGATTAGGCGTCAATAGCCATAATAATAATAATAATAATAATAATAATAATAATAATAATAATAATAATAATAACTAATTTATCTAAAAATAAAATATTTCTAGATTATTTGTATATATAGAAATCAGAAACAAAATACACCAAAAAAAAAAAAACACCAAGAAAAATATAAAATCAAAGACTTTCGGCTCTTCAGTGATGAAAAATAAATAAAAAACATGAGGTCAGTGATGATGACGTAAACACTAAACATGCGTCATAGTCAGAAGAGGCTCTCTCTCTCTCTCTCTCTCTCTCTCTCTCTCTCTCTCTCTCTCTCTCTCTCTCTCTCTCTCTCTCTCTCTCTCTCTCTCTCTCACACACACACACACACACACACCCTCTCTGTCTCTCTCTCTAATTAATAATACATAATAATAATAACAACAACAACGACAAAAATAACAACAACAACAATAATAATAAAAGGCCAGAGAGATTATTTGTATATATAAGAAATGAATAAAATACATTGTTCTTAAGTAGTAAAGCAAGAAGTAAAGGTAAAATAAACATTCATTAACTAGTAAGAAAACATGTGTCGTCTGCTAGCAGAACAAGGGAGGTTATTCTATATATGTGCTCGAGAGTAGCTTCCCATTCAGAAAGGCGGGTACGGCCAGCTGACGAAAAGAAAAAAAAAGGGTGCAACTCGTAGACCGTTCCTTAGTTTACTATGACTTCCAAGCCTTCTGCATCTGCTAAGTAAGTGCAAAGGAACATTAATCATTCTTCTATCGTTTTTTTAATTAAATAATTATGCATTGAGGCGAGGTTTCATGGGAAACTTTATTCGGCGAAGGTTTGTGCTATGCTGTTTTCCCACCCCCACTGGCCCCAGTCATGTCGTCTGCTATGGCGGGTAAAATGACAAAGGGAAAAGATAGTTATCGTTTGTGGAAATATATTCCATTGACCATTGTACAATTTTATTTGACAAGATTGTGTATGTAAACTGCGGTTATAGCCTAGAAGGATGGGTTATTAGGTTATATTCTATCTAACATAGACCTCACATGATGACATGATTATAAAGCTAGTAACTTAGTAAGTAGTATACTATACTACCAGTATTGCCTATTGGTGACATAAAAACTGACATATTATGGAGCACAAAAGTTTTCTTTGGTGGAAACAAACACACATTTCATGAAAAAGTGTCGAACTATAGCCTGAACTGTAGAAAAAGAAAGCGTGCACTTGATCCTTGATTCAACATTACTATTTTGCATTTATTATGAAAATGACAATTGAACATGTAATGCTAGTTAACCTTTGTAGTTTGTGATGCTATTTAGTGCATTGTTACTAACTTACTACTTACTTTTCAGGATGACTCAGCGTCGTTCAGTGCACAGTGGGTTCAAGTCTCCCATGATGACATCAGAGGACAGTCAGCAGCAGGACGGCACATCGTGTTCGACGTCAACTTCTTCCAATTTGTCCGTTCGTCGTTTTCAGGTTTTTGTTGCTTTCTTTGAAGAATTTCTCACCATGTTGTTTTTTTAACTTGTGTTTTTCTTTTTTTTTTTTTAGAATTATAGAAATCAGAAATCAGAAAATCTGATTTCTGATTTATTCTTTTTTTTTTTTTTGGTAAATCTCTAAATGTTATCTATATTTTTCTTATTCATGTACACATTTCTTTTTATGTCTGGTTTCCCAACTCTCTCCCCTAAAGCGCTGTGTGCTGTATAAACTAAAGTTGTCGTTCAATCATTCATTTTAATTTTGGGTAATATTAATTCAACCATGCACTGCAGGCGAAATTCAGGTTGCTTTCTCAGCCAAATTCCTGCAGCTAGCTGTGTTTGCTTCTTGACGGTGGAAAGACATATTTCTCACATGAATTTGGGATTTTTTATTTTGTTATGACTCTTGATTCCATGGTTCAACCCCCACATTTTGCCACAGCTGCACATCATATTGAAAGAATCTTTTATTTTGTATCTAAAACGGTTAAAATTGAAGCACATACATTTAGGTTGATCCAGATAATTGCCGTTGTCCCATGGCGTTTGACCGTGTGCACAATGCTCCAAGCTTGTGCCTTGGGCAGCTTGACATAAATCATGATAGCAGCTAGCGCCTTTTGCAGCTCTTTTGACAACAGTTCATTAATTATCTGAAGAGCGTGCTGTTTATTGCCACAGATGGACTTTAAAGACATGGCATCAAGTAAAGAACTGCTTTGATAGTGTATGCGCCATTCTCAAGCTTTATGCATCATTAATTATCTGAAGAGTATACTGTTAATTGCCACAGAGGACATTGAAGACATAGCACCAAGTAAAGCACTGCTTTGATAGTGTAACTGTATGCACCATTCTCAAGCTTTATACATCATTAATTATCTGAAGAGCATGCTGTTTATTGCCACAGATGGACATTGAAGATAGCACCAAGTAAAGCACTGCTTTGATAGTGTATGCATCATTCTCAAGCTTTATGTATCATTAATTATCTGAAAAGCATGCTCAGAGATGCCAACCCTCACGGTTTCGCCGTATTATTTTCCGGTGGCAAATAGTTTTTTATGGATTACGCTGAAGTCATTTTTCTTACGGCGAGAATAATTTTTACAAGAATATATATTTCCAGCTGATGATTATGGCAAAAGGACTGTTACACGTTTCAGCTCAGACTGATTACACTTGGGCACTGTCACAGTATAAAACAATGCATATTAACGACCTTATAAGGTAATAAATCTATTTGGTTAGTTTAACTTATTGCATATCGTAGTTTACAACCTTGTTAGCTGCGCTGAAGCAGCAGCAGCAGACAAAACATTGCAAAGAAATCAATGAAATTTACCTTTTCAAAAAAATTGTATGCCGATACACAACCTCAAAGCGATTTATTTTAAATTATTTAATTAACTCTAAGTTTTCTAACATTGTGCTGTACATCATTCTGATTCGTAGCAGGTTGATGTTAAAAATTTTGCGAACTGACATCGCTTATCCTTCTGACTTCGGTTGGGGGTCAAGTTTTACCACAGATTATTATAGAATTCTTTTGCGGAGCTCAGTCATCTTTGATTTTTCCGATATGATTTTTAATAAAAAATCTCAATCCTGGACCTTTGCTCCCTCTTGACTTGTCTACTGACAAAATGTTAAATCTACTGACAATTTATAAATTTCTCACTGACAGATTTTTCTGCAGGTTGGCATCTCTGCATGCTGTTTATTGCCACAGATGGACATTGAAGACAGCACCAAGTAAAGCACTGCTTTGATAGTGTATGCACCATTTTCAAGCTTTATGCATCATTAATTATCTGAAGAGCATGCTGTTTATTGCCACAGATGGACATTGAAGACATAGCACCAAGTAAAGCACTGCTTTGATATTGTATGCTCCATTCTCAAGCTTTATGCATCATTAATTATCTGAAGAGCATGCTATTTATTGCCACAAATGGACATTAAAGACATAGCACCAAGTATTTAATCGTTCTTATATAGCGCTTTTCCAGCTCAAGAGCTGCTCAAGGCGCTGGCCGATAAAGGATCTAACTCAAGCCACCCGAGATGCCCACCCGCAGCCTTTGGGCTCATGGTCTGACGCCCGGACAACTGAGCACAATCCTGTGCAGCCAGGGATGGGGGAGAAGGACCTAGGTGCATGCTGGGCGTGTTCTTGTCACCGGCACTCACACGTCTAGGACATGAGCGTCAGGATCTTTAAAGTCCGTTATGATGGAATGTATGCGGCACAGACTAGACCTCGGTTTATACTCTCATCCGAAGGAGTAGGAAACGGGAGTAAAGTGTCTTTCCCAAGGACACAACACAATGACCCGGCCTGGGCTCGAACCCGGGACCTTCAGATCTGCAAGCCAAAGCTCTACCATTAGGCCACCATGCCACCCTAAAGCACTGCTTTGATATTGTATGCTCCATTCTCAAGCTTTATGCATCATTAATTATCTGAAGAGCATGCTGTTTATTGCCACAGATGGACATTGAAGACAGCACCAAGTAAAGCACTGCTTTGATAATGTATGAGCCATTCTCAAGCTGTATGCATCATTGTCCAAGGCGCACAAAAAAAAACCCCACAACTAACACTGGATTAACTAAATACAAATCTCATTTCTGTCTTGACAGAGGTCCAATGAAAGAGCTAGTCTGCATACAGAATGGGACACAAACCGATTGCAGAGGGAGGTGGATGACTTAAAAGAACAACTGCGAGATGTAGAACTGAGGATTCAACAGCTAAAAGAAGAGTGAGAATTTTGTTTGCTTTGTATGTATATCAGCTATGTTTGTTTCTAAGGGGTTGCACATTTGTGTGTATTATTAGTATAATACAAATAACAATTATTGCTTCAGATTTCAAGTTTACTTCTTGGCCAATATATTCTTTTTTTTTGTTTGTTTGCGAATGGTTCGCGTCACCTTTGTGGCTAGGGGAAAGTGGAGTCGGGGACAATGTGCGCATAAAACAAAACCAAAATGACGAAAAAGGGTTGAAATATACTGCAAAGAAGTAGGTTAACAACAAGCAGACATTCAAAAAGGACTGTACCTAGCGTTTTCCAGGAATTGTTGACTCGAGAAAGAGCGTTTATGACTAGTACTGCACAGTGTGCAGAAAGGATTTTGAAAATGATCACTTTGGTGGATACGACATGCAGTGGCATATGGAATCCGCAGGCCACAAGGAGTGCCAGTCTTCCTCATTTTTTTGCCACTGCCTTGAAAAAGTTCAAGAGAAAGAAGCACAACAGTAGGGATAAGAATGACTATGATCATAACCAAATTCCGCTGATTTTTGCAGTGCTTGTTGAGTTGTGTATGGTAGAAAATGAGCATGTTGATCAAATGGCATAAGCACAGAATGTGAAAAATTAGTGTATGTGACAGTGTAGCCTGTAGGATTAAAAGGTGAGAGAAATTGAGTGGTTTAAAACATAATCTGCAGAATAAATGTTATCCTGTTAAATGTAATACTTGCGTTCTTTGTTGCATGTTGCGCCATATTAAAATTACAAAAGATACAAATTTTCATGCAGTAATTACACAAAATGGCCTCATTATGGGAGGAATATCTGCATTTTAGTTCATAAACATGATTAATAACAGTTATGAAGATGATGTCATTATGATTTGTGGGTTCGGGAACTGAATAGAATAGACCCAACGCTTCCCAGAGTGTCATAAGAGGCAACTAACAGGGGTGATGTCGGCACGGCATCACTGGGCAAAAGTCTTCTACACAGAAGTCACCGGCCAGGATGGAGGAACCTCATGTTACTACAGGTTCAACGACCACGTGCTCGGGGCCAAGGCAAGCCACACCGTATTCGTGGATATTGGCTGTGCCCAACAGCCTGGAGAGGATTGGGCCCTGCCAGGTCTTTCTTGCCCAAGACATGATGAAAAGAACAATCACTCAAAACCGGATCGGTCGTCAGCCGGGTCACCAAGGACTGCGCCTTCCATTGGCCACCAGGACGGAGGTGATAAGGGTGCTACTGATGGACAACTTAGCAAGATCTGCACGAGAAACAACATTGTCATAGGAACCTGGACCGTCAGGACCCTAACTGCTGATGGAAAATTAGAACTGGCCCACGAGCTGGACCACTATCAATGGAACATTTTGGGTATCAGCGAACAGCGCTGGAAAGGCCTTGGTGAAACAACGACCGACAAAGGCCACAAGCTTTATTTCAGTGGGAGAGATTACAGGCCCGAACACAGCATTGGATTCTTGGTCCACAAGAACTTTCTAGCCACTGTCATGGGTTGCCACCCAGTCTCCAGTAGACTCATTACCATCCGTCTGAGAGCAGCCTATTTCAACATCATCATCATCCAGGCCTATACCCCAACATCACACTGTGATGACAGCGAAGTAGAGGATTTCTATTAAAATCTACAGGCTGTCCTTGACCAAGTGCCGAAGAACATAGTAATAGTGCAAGGCGACTGGAATGCCAAGGTTGGCCAAGATGCGCACTACAATTGGGAAGACACATGAGGACACCATTGCAACGAGACAAATGACATGGGTCTGAGACTCTTGGAGTTTGCCAGATGCAACAATCTGATACTGGCAAACATTCTTAGTCTCCACAAAAAAAAATCCAGACGATGGACATGGCACAGTCCCAGCGGGGAGCATCACAACCAGATCGACTACATCATGGTCAAGAAACGCTTCCGATCAAGCATCAACATTGGCAGGGCACGCACTTTTCCAGGAGCAGACATCGGAAGTGACCATGATCTCGTGATGATGTCTTTCTGGCTCCACTTGAAGAGAGTGAACACAGCAAAGTGCACTAGACTGAAGTTCGACCTGGACAAACTGCAAGACCCAGAGGTGGCAGAAATATTTCAGGCCACAATTGGAGGGAAATTTGCACCACTGCTCATTTCGGGAGCTGCTGAAGTAGATGTCAACGCCATGACCACCACTTTCAACTCAGCTGTGACAGATGCCGCCACTGAGATCCTTGGCAAGCACCGGCCAAAGAAATCGTGGATCACACCTGAAATTTTGGACCTGTGTGATAAACGAAGAGAGATGAAAAAGAAGAACACCTCACAGGGAGCTGATGCCTACCAAAAAATCAACAATGACATCCGAAAAGGCATGCACACAGCAAAGCAGAACTGGATAGAAGATCAATGCCAGGAAATAGAGAACAGTCTGAACAAGAACAACAGCAAGAAGGCCTACCAGACTGTGAAACGGCTGACAAGTGTTAAACAGCCCAAGATCTCCACGACCCAAAGTAAGTCTGGCATATGCCTTACACAAGAACAAGAAATCTTGGATAGATGGACAGAGTACTGCTTTGAACTTAACACCAAACGGAAACCCATCAGTTTTAGCATGTCCCAATGGGGGCCCCAGTCGCTTGTCATCACTCTTTCCCAAAAAAAGGTAACCTTCAGGAGTGTGAAAATTACTGCACCATCAGCCATCCCAGCAAGGCCCTCTTTAAAATAATACTCAACAGGTGGAAACCCCAAGCTGAACAAATCATAGCTGAAGAACAAGCAGGATTCAGGGTCAGGGCGAAGTACCACTGAACAGATTTTCAACGATCTGCGAGTAATACCTACAGCGCCAACAACATCTATGTCATGTGTTCTAGACTTTAAGAAAGCCTTTTACCGAGTCTGGCATGCAGCTCTGTGGGCAACCATGAGAGTGTACAGCATCAGTCCTAAAATTACTTAAGTCATCAAAAGCCTTATGACAAGGTCCTCCATAACAGCACCATCGGAAACAGGTTGAGAACAACAATCGGTGTGTGTCAAGGATGTCTACTCTCTCCAACACTCTTGTAACATCTTCCTAGAGTGCGTCATGTCAGATGTCCTTGCAGATCACAAAGGCACAGTCAGCATAGGGGGTAGAACAATCTCCAACCTTCGTTTTGCGGATGACATTGATGGATTGGCTGGAGAGGAACAAGAACTTGGAACTGCTGGTACAGTGGCTTGACACCACCTCTAGAACCTATGGAATGGAAATGAGTGCAGAGAAGACCAAAATGAGGGTCCAGACCGGAAGTCCTCTCCAGGATCGCACTCCTATATGCTTGCGAAACATGGACCCTCACAGCAGATCTACTACTAAGAATACAAAGCATGGAGATGAGGTGCTACAGAAGACTTCTGGGCATTTCCTATACCCAGCACATCACCAACAATGAAGTGCGACAGAGCATCACTCAAGCCATTGGACAACGTGATGACCTGCTCACAGTGGTGAAGAAACGGAAACTCAGATGGTAGCACCATGTCACCAGATCACCTGGCCTTGCAAAGACCATCCTACAAGGCACAGAGCAAGGAGGTAGAAGAGGGAGACTGAAAAAGAGGTGGGAGGACAATATTCAAGAATGGACTGGCTTGATACTGAGCAAAGCCATGGGGGTTGCTGAAAACGGAGAAAGATGGAGTACGGTGGTTAAATGATCATCTGTGGTGCCTCAATGAGTTAAGGGATAGGATAGGATATGATTATGATTTTAATTTTTCTGTGTCTATTTTCACTACAAATCTTTGAATGACATGCGCTGCATACAGTCAATTTAATTGAACCCTTATTATTATTATTTGTCTTCTCATTATTATTGTTAGACTTAGAGATGGCTAGATGTTCATGTTGTGGTTTTTTTTTTACAGGGGCTTGGAGGAAAGCGAACTGGTAGAACACATAAACAAACTTCATGAATATAACGAAATTAAGGATATGGCACAGATGGTTTTAGGACAATTAGGTATTGCTTGTTTTTGTTTTTTTATTTGCTTTATTGTTGTGTGTGTGAAAGTTCCATTAGATTCTTTGAGTTTACCAACTTAATTTTTTTTATTTCACATAAAACAGGCCTCCTAAAAAAATTTAAACATTGTAACAATTTTTTTTTTTTTTTACAATAGTTTTGCTCTCTTTGTGCAACATTATTGTTCTCATGGATGTTGTATGTTTTGCGTCGCCGTCCCTTATAGCGTTATGGACTCTAAGGTTATACTTTTCTCCTTGACTTTGACTCATGTCTTGTCAGGGCTCGAAATTAGCGGGGGCCCGGGGCCAAAAACCCGCAAAGTTGAGTTCGGGCTCGGAAAGTTGAAAAACGAAGGGCCCGCTTGGCCCGCAAAATAATTCGTCTGCTACAGCTAGCTCTACTTGGCAGTTTCGTATTTTGGCCAAGGGAAGCAACCCACACCGGTGCCCTAAATTTGGACAAAAAAAAAACAGAGAAAAGAAGCGAAAACCCTTTAATTTTGCACTCAAAAGTTTTATATACACTTCACTATCTTTTTAATATAATAAACAAAAGGCTATGGCACAACATAAGCGCAAAATGTCCATCTTTGCAAGTACGAAAGTATGGCTACATATTCGTCGCCATACAGTTGCTAAAACAATCGGCGATTGCGTTTTTCCAATTTTTGGGAAGCGAAAGACGCCAGAAGAAAACGTCGGCGAAAGGAAAGAACAAAAAAAAGAGAAAAAAGAAGTATGAAGAGGAAAAAAGATAAGGAACTACAATGAAGGGTGGAAAAAAAGATTTCCATGGCATGGCCTCGAAGTGAACGAGGAAGAGTACTGTTAAGTTTAGTTCCCTTTCATGGTTTTGTTTTGAACTTTTGTGCATTGAGGTCAGATTTTTTGCTAGGTTACTCATATTAAAAATTTAATGATGTGTATTGTGCAATACTCAGTCACAAAACTGAAAAGTATTATACAAGAGACTCACTTGATTTTTTTCTAGTTTGTTTAATGGCCATTTCAGGCTCACTAGTCACTGGAATATGTGTGTCACTGAATGTGTGTGTGTGTTTTTTTTTCCCTTTTTTGTTGGTAATGTTTGAAAGTGAAAGAAAATGCAAATAAAAATGACATCACTCAGCACAATTGGAAATTCAATTGTTTTTATTTTAGATTATCAGACAAATTGTTCTTTCTACTTATATTGTCAATAATTCTTTTGTTTTTTTGTTTGCATTATTTTTCAAGTTGGGCCCCGAAAGTTGCTTGTGGGCCCTCAAATTTTTCAATCAAGGGGCCCGGTGGCCCCCAAAGAAAAAAGTTAATTTCTAGCCCTGCTTGTAATAAGATGGTGCAGCTGTTCGAACAAAGTCAACATTCCTTTTCTTGTGTATGGAAAAAATTAATTTTTAAACAAATTAATTCAGGGTGTGTAGCTTATAATGAATATCACTTTGTAGGCTGTAAAGTGCGGTAATTAAGTTTGGTCATTACTATTACAATACTATAGATTGTATTATAAGTAGTTTTATATTGGACATTTGTTTCTTCTGTTTGTAAAAACTTCAGGAAGTCTTCAGTGGGTATACCATCATTTCATGATTTTGTGTGTGGGTGCCTGGTTGTGGGAGAATTAGGCACCATGAATATCTTGAATATGCATTAATGATAATTTTAATTTATTGCATACATTTAAGTAAATAAATTAAAATGATTGAATTGTTTTTTCATGTTGCAGCAACGTTACAAGGTGTTCGGACGAGAGATGTGTACCCTCAGTATGGCCTTGACCTTGATGACTAGTCTATGAAAGTTGATGAATTGAAAGTGTATGGTAATGTGACTGCGTGAAATTTAAAATGAAATAAAAAAAATTTTAAGTTATTTTAAGGACATAACTGGAATGTAAACTATTATTAAAGTATCAAAATGTGCCTACAAAAATATGAAGTTGTGATATTTCATTTGGATTCAAAAAGTAGAGTTTGAATGAATTGAAGACTATAAAATTGCCATGTGCATTATTTGGGGATTTTAATTTTAACCCTTTGACTGGTAATGATAAGGCAAGTTGTCACACAATATTGTGACGAAATATGCCAATGACGTAATATTTCGTCATCATCATTGTGATTTGTTTTTCCCTTGGTACAGATAAACCGTCGGCAAAACAAATACACACCTTTGGAAGGCTCAGAGTTATGTGCATTTCTGAATGATGTGAGGAATTGTATTCAAAGACCAGGCAAAGACAAACATTTTTACAAGCAACAGGTTTGGAACCTGCATGAACATAAACCAGAGATGCCAACCCTCAAGGTTTCGCCATATTATTTTCCGGTGGCAAATAGTTTTTTTCGGATTTACGCTGAAGTCATTTTTCTTACGGCGAGAATAATTTTTAAAAGAATATATATTTGTAGCTGATGATTATGACAAAAGGACTTTTCATCGGCGGTTATCATAGGGATGAAAAGTGGGTAAGCCAAAAAAGCCTGAAATTTGTTTTTTTTCCGGTTAGGGTCCATGGGCCGCCATATGTTGAACGCTTCATAGCATTTAAAACCCAAAAAGAATGGTTTTAGTTAGAGATCAAAGAATATTCAAGTGTTATTGGCGGCTATCACGTAGATCCAGTGCCTTAACTATATGTGTAAGGGAAGTAATTTGTTACTGAAATAGCGGGATAAAAGAACCCTAATCCTACCCCTAACCCCTAAAATAAAGTTTTACTTCACATATTAATATGTGTGGTACCGCGTTGTTATTCAATCAAATTATTATTTTTCAAATTTATTTAATTCTAATGACACCAAAGCTTGCATTATCCTGTTCTTTCCGTAAGGGACGTACCCTTAGTTAGAGGCTCTGGATGTACATGCATTAATTTTAATGGCAGTTTAATTAGATTATTCAAATGGCTTTTAAAAACAAAATTATGATATTTTGGACTAACTTTGTATTGTAGCATTACTTTGACTGTGAAAGCAAGGGGCAGATATACAGGGAGGGTGCTTTTTTTTTCCAAAAAGAATTGTTGCTGCTGAGGTTATATTTTCTTTTGGTGTATAATTTATTTATTTCGAATTGTATGTTACTGTATGTTAATTTGGTCAGTGACCTTATTAGTTATAGGGTCTTTTGACAATTTTTTTTTTATAATTACAGTATTATTATTTTTTCTTTATTATTAATAATATTATTATTACTATTGTCAGGTTTTATTTTTTTCCACAATTGATAGAATTGTTGCTGTTAAGGTTATATTTTCTTTTGAAGTTATCTATTTCTTTATTTAGAATTTTGTGTTACTACTGTATATTAATTTGGTTAGTGAGGTTACGACAAATCAATAGTAATATCTATACAATTTTAGTTTGCAAAACATGTTATATTTTTGGCAAAGTGTTTAAAAACTTTTTCTTTACATAATTCAACATAGTCATACGATTAACATTTAACAGTTATGTAAAACTTTTAGGCACCTGCATTCAAACAGAGGTATGTGCATGCATCTTCAAACAAGTAAACAAAAATAGTATTAGAATATAATTTAAAAAATAAATAGTGTTTTACAAAAAATAAAATCCTACAATTTGCTGCTATTTTGGCTGAGATTTATCAAGTAAGTAATGATCAATCTCACAATTGATTAATCTCTTAACATTTAATTTATTTAATTACAAATATACTAACAAAAACAGATGGCCTTTCCTTAAAGAATAAACGTATTTAGTTTGAATTAAGTTAAACTGTTGAAGTGTGTCAGTATAGAGACCAGCTGCGCTAACGCCTAACAGATATAATTATGATAATGCGATCTTTGGAAGAGTTTTGGCATCTTTCTTTTAAAATTATAATGATAGGGATCTACACTACCAACATCAGTTTATTTTATTTCTTTATTTTATTCTTAGTATTGGTCCATTTCGATTGTTTAGTTTACATCGTGTTCAGCAAACAACTTAACAAGTTCATTTGGTACCGCTTTACCGTAAGTTTACGTTGATCAGCTTCTTGCCAGCGCAACAAATGCACTTCACATAGCCATCCTCATCGATCTTCCTTATCACATCGCCGACACGAATGTCTTCAACCTTTTGGTCTAGCCAGTCCCATCAGAATTTGTTCTTGATGTCTTTTTTTTCTTTAGTTTTTTTGGGCTTCATTTGATTTTCTTAAAATCACTCTGTGCGCCATTTTTTCACAATACCGAGGTGTGTGCGACTGCGCGGCGTTTGCGACTGCACTGCTTCCTGTAACTAAGGAACGCGCACAGAAGCAGACAAATAAGCGCAAAAGCACGCAAAGACGTGCAAGACGGCCCCGCGAAAATAAGCCGGAAACCTAAAAAAAAGGCCGGATAGCTGACCAAAAAAAACCTGAAAATTTTCATCCCTGCCACCCATTTGACCGCAAAGCTGATATATGCTTTAAACAGGGACATAAATGAAAGGAATGCAACGAATTTTACAATGCGTGTCCATACATCAAATTTACACCATTTGGATTAAAAATATAATTTTAAAAATTTGTCTATAAACAAGTGTAAAAATGTTATTGAATTATCTTTTTACTAACAGCATATTCATATAGAAAATTAAATTACCTCTCATAAATATGGGTTACCCTGTTATTTTTACTGTTCAAGCAAGGGTGCAATTCTGCCTAGGCAGTGAAAAGTGTCGGCACCAACCAGATTTCTTATTATTGAGTAGCCCTTAGCAATGAAGAGTATGAAAAATATAATTATTTTGCAATTTATTTCTTTTTTATATATTCTTTGCTGGGTAAAGTATTGTAATTTTTTACGAAAATGAATTTGTGTCGATTGACGACCATGTTCATTACCTCCCTTGTGAATGTCCGCTAAATGAGGGCAAGGTCTCGTGAACCTTGCATCTGCTAAATTATTTTAAGAATGATGCGTTTGATTAACAGGTTTCTGATATAGTGTGTTAACTGGATATTTCAGTAATGGTGGATTTGTGTGCATGTTTTATATATAAAATATGTGCCTTGCAACGTAGGTGATCATGTTTCATTATTCCTTTATGAATAAAATGTGATTTTGGTGTAATTGTTGGATTGTGAGAGTATGTGAACATTTACAAATGCCACCAGTTTTGTAATCCTATTTTGTATGGAAAAATACATCAATTTGATGCCTGCAGAAATCTTGCCAAATCAGTACTTATGATGAACAGTCTGCTTTTGCAGCTGGAGAGTAGCTCATTGCTCTGGCTGAAAAGTTACACCAGGCACCAACTTGCGCTTTTTGTGCTCATCATTTTACACCTGCAACTGACTTGCATGCTAGGTGATGCTTCTGCCACTTGTCCAAGTAAGACATGAGCATAGGGATCTTCATTAAGTCGGCCATGGAATTCATGTGTGCAGTTTAGACCTTGGTTTTATATTTTATATTCCCATCCAAAAAGCTAATTGGCTGACAATGAACTAATTGGATGAAACATTTTGGTTTTTACTTTGAGTATTTGCAGCGATAAATAACAACGCCCCAGTTGACTCAGTTGTGACCTGAGTACTTGCTCTCTTCTCTCTCATCTTAAGATGAGGCATTTTTGATCTGCCTCTTTTGGATTAACGTCCCTCTCTTAAATTTTTTCTGTGAAATTATTCATTTATTTTATATAAGTTTATTGATTGATTGACTGATTTTATACTTTTATTTCTTGGTTTTTACCTTTACTAGGTTTACATGTTGTCTTGTTTTTAAATGCAGAATAGATTTATTATGCGTGTGTATCTGTGTGTGGCTGCGTGTGATCAATGCGCTTTGTGAAGCATTTTATGTTTGAATTGCGCTATACAAAATAAATTATTATTATTATTATTATAAAGGAGTTATGTGCATTTCTGAATGATGTGAGGAATTGTATTCAAAGACCAGGCAAAGACAAACATTTTTACAAGCAACAGGTTTGGAACCTGCATGAACATAAACCAGAGATGCCAACCCTCAAGGTTTCGCCATATTATTTTCCGGTGGCAAATAGTTTTTTACAGATTTACGCTGAAGTCATTTTTCTTACGGCGAGAATAATTTTTAAAAGAATATATATTTGTAGCTGATGATTATGACAAAAGGACTGTTGCACGTTTCAGATTGATTACACTTAGGCACTATCACAGTATAAAATAATGCAGCAGATTATATAACGACCTTATAAGGTACTAAATCTATTTGATAGCTTTTATTGCATATCGTATGGAAACTTCAAATTGAGGGTAGGCATGCCTGTGCCTGTCGGCAAATACAGAACACGCTGTTTACGATGTCACAAAAAGTGTAACGGAAACCGCTAATCATTACTGACAATTTATAAATTTCTTACGGACAGATTTGTCTGCAGGTTGGCATCTCCGACATAAACTTTTTGGCACACAAACTCACGCATTCGTGATCAAATATAATGAAGACGACACAGCTTCATTTTCATGTTCTCAGTTACATTTTTATGAGTAAATGGAATATGATGATGATTGTGCATGTAAATACAACAAAGGTAAATACAAACACGACTAACAAAAATTTGTCCTCTCTAAAACGACGGTCAAACTCATTCAACTAGTGATGTTAAAATTATACCAACCAACAAAAAAAGAAGAGTATTCTTTCTCCCCTTAAGTTCATGATGGTGATGAATGGATGTTGACAAGATGAACTGAAGTTCTCTTTAAATAAACAATGGTTTATGTTCAATGATGAGAGTGCTGTAGATGAAAACACTGATCACAACGACGAAAACGACAAGAGATAATGTATGTGCCCATGCAGTCCATTAAAAACCCTAGCGATGCTACGTTGTAGGGAATCTAGTGATACGACGACGATAAAAAAGGACAAAAAGATGCTGCCAGGATGAACAAAAGTCATCCACGGCAAAGTCTCTTTCACACATTTCACTTCTTCTTTGCTGCCTTCTTTGCACCTTTCTTCGCTCCCTTCTTGCCAGCCTTCTTCACTCCTCCTGAAACACAAAAAACATGACACACCATGTTAGAACGTTATTGAAACACTAAAGACCAATAGTTCAAAATAACTTTATTATAGGAATGAGTTTATTTTAAAATGGCAAGTTGCATCCCTCATACGAACAGCAATATCACAAAATAAACCCAATTCTGATAACAAAACTGAAATTTTTCAGTGGACAATTTAATTTTATATTTGTCAACAATATGGAGCGGCAACATTTAAATTCACACCCCCGTTGGGGGGTTCAGTATAAATAGTATCCCCACTTTCTGGAAATTTAGTGCTTTAAATTCCCACTGTCGCTGTCTTTCTCATTTGTTCTTTCTCATTCCTGCTCTGTTCTATCAATCTGCTATACTATCTTCTTTGCTAGACCAGTCACTACCTTTTTTCTTGAAAACTCTTCCGGGACACAAGACTCCTCATTTGTGTGTGAGGTCTGTTGGATCAGCTTGGGAATATTAGACGCTTTCACCCAGGTGGTCACTAGGGCTTCCTATGATATTATTTAGCAATGTAGGCATTTTATTTGTGTGTGTTTTGTTGATAATTTATAATGATGTTTGTATTCTATTTTGTTTTTGTAAAAGGGGGTTCGATAAATTAGCCTCAGCGTCCCCTGCGTGGGAGGTCTTTATTGTAAAGTGACTGGCTGGTGGAAAGCATTCAGTTTTACCAATATGGTTGTTTCAGCAGATCTTTTATGTGGATCAGGGAGTTGTCCGGTCCTGATTTGGCTCGGAAGAGTCCACTTTGACCTAACGCAATAATCTTGTAATGTAATTTAAATTCGCAGCAAGTGGGCAGTTTTGTGTAAAGACCCTGCGCTCTTAGATTTCAAATTAAGGAGGAGGGGAGGGGTGGATAGAGGAAGGGTGGGGGGGAGGGGAACCTAATGCCAGTAGGAAGAAGATAAAAAAAAACTGTGTACATCTATATTGTTGACAATGCACTACATCATAAAATGTATGCATGAAAATCGGAAATCCTAGAGGGGGGATTAACTTCAGTCCACACCCAATAATGCATTAATCACTGTGCTGCTTATATTATGTATGAAACTATGAAAGGGATTACTAGTAAACACCAGTGCTACTGGATACATGATTTTTAGTTGCCCGGTCTGTTTTGTGGTTGTGAAGTACATTTTCATCAATATTTTATTTTTTTTAGGGCTTACAATGGTATGGAATTGCAAAAGAGGAAATGGGCGGAGGTAGAGAGGTTGCAAAAGGAATGATGTCCACCCATCCCCCTCACTTCTTCTGAATACCAATTGTTGCATTTTAATCCTGTATTTTTGACAAACAAGGCTTGCTAACAAACAGCGGAAGTCTTAAAGTGGCCTGTTTTTATTGATGTATAAACACACACTGATGTTCAGCTGACAGTCACTATTCACCAATAAAGTCCAAAAATTTTATACCTTCTGATGCCCAACCCAAATCTTGTCCTCTGGCAATGGTTTAGTTGGTATGTCTGAAGAATTTGGAAAACTTGGTTTGTTTGTGGCTGCAGTTTCTCAGAACAGATTTTTGAGGTGCTTTACCAACACTGACTGAAGATTGAAAGATGCACACTGGCTTTACAGATTGTACATCAGCAACACTGACTGAAGGTCGAGTGCTGCACATCTGCCTCACAGCTGCATGAGAGCTTTATACAGCAAGTTCTCCATTGGTCGTATTTGATTTTTGACTGGCACACTAAAAAAGGTTCCATTTCTAGAGATCTTCTTCAAATATTGTCCTAGTAGTTCGTCACTCACATCTTTTTTCATCCATTCCCAATTCTATGCATTTTTCACGCCTTTATCAACTGCATCGCCATGCTGAACAATGCGTCCTGCATCCATGTTACCAGCTACAAATACAGGCATGCGCAGTTCTGTGTTTCCGTTTGACTTGAGGACGCTCACAAAACACTTTTTCATTGGAGGAAAATCATCAAACTTTTTTTGTTCCACAGAAAATCATACTTTTCTCAGCGGAAATAATTTTTAACAGCAGAAATTCACTAAACCATAGACATCTACAAGCCTTTTTTTTAAATTAATACATTTTCTCCCTCAGAATAAAAAAAAACCCAGAGGACTTGGGAAAGCTTACGTTGAACCACCTGACAAACTGAAATGATTAACTGAATTGTTTTTATAATTATACAAACCTGCTTTCTTCTTGGGAGAAGCCTTCTTCTTCTGGTCTGTTAAAAAAAAAAGAAAACAAATATTAGTTGACATTTTGTTAACATCTCACATAATCTCTTCTGAGTATATTATAGACTAGTTCTTGACCACAAAGAATATGTGGTTAATAATATTCTACCCAATTTATTTGCCGATTAGTCCTAGGTTCTCTCTAGCAATCAACGCCTTCAACACCAATAATTGGTTCTATGAAACAATCATTTGTTTTGGGAATTGAACATTAAAGCTGATTACTAATATTAGTAATAATGCATCAAACAAAGCACTAACAAATAGTTGCTTTTTTAAAATTTCTCCCTTGAATGTTTTTTGTTGTTCAGGCAACATTTAGATGACGATGGCAAATTGTCTATAAAACTTGGCATGTTACTCTGAAATAAAATAAATTGATGCATTTATGTAGGTTAGCGCTAAGGTAACTATTTTATGTTAAAATTACTACAGATGAAGTAGAGTAGAGATATTTTATAACAAATCTTACCTTTTGCCTTCGCCGGAGAGTCTCCCTTTCCCTTTGTAGCTGCCATCTTGATTTGTTAAAAAACTCGTGCTGCAACAATCAAATATCAGTGTCCAAATTAATTCAAGATTGCCACATTCTGCACAAACAAAAATGACAATGAATAATGTATCAAACAGAACGATATAAACCCATACACGTCTTTCTGGAACCATCGAAAAAGCCTACATTTAAACTACGCAGGCATCTATTTTGTTTTACAGGCAACAGTGTAAACCTAGGGCAAAAGTGGGGCGCCATTAGAAAACAGTTCTTAAAATTCCCGACTGAAATCTTTCCAATCGTACTATGAACATTTCTTTGAATGCACTGCTAAGCCTAAGGCGTCTGTAAAGAGTTTCATCAAAACTATTTTTAACAACACTCATCAGTAATACATTTCACTGATTTTTTCAGTGTCAAAAGAAATAATTCAATCTGATTCTCCACAGCATAATGTGAGCCCAGAAATAATACTATTTCACTATAACTATAAGGTGGTATTATTTCTGGGCTGACATTATGATACCATATTTCACTATAGTGTCCTGATTGGGCTCTTAGCAGCCCGCAGGACCCTATAAACACTGGCTATCCAATGTAATCTAATTTCACTATAATTTCCATAGGAGTAACCATTCATTGGTTTTTATAGAAAGAAAAAAATGGGGGGGATGACATTGTGGTTCTAAATTTTAAAAGCATCAGGATGTTAGTTACAAAAGGGGTTATGGAACAGTCGACACTATTTTTTCACATTAATATTTTTATGCTATCGCCAGTATCGGGACAAAGAAATATTACTGCTTCAAAATATGTGCAGAAATACTACACCACTGCCTATATCACATCGCTGTAAAAAAACCAACTGTCTGCCGTCTTTCTAGTCTAACACTACAGGTGCACTGCAGAACTATCAAGATGGAAAACTACTATTATTACAGAGAGACATCCTACTAAGATTTTATCTTACCGGGCATGGGTCACTAGTGTCAACAATACTTTCATTGTTGTCATCCGTGTCGTGCTTTGTTTTGGTAACTACTTATAAAGAAGGGGAAATGTAAATCGATGGCTGTTGATCTTAATGTCATTGCCCTGTTTCAGTTCAATAAGCTAAGCTGAGCATGCCAAGGCTAAGCTGCGTGGCTTCAGAAAGGCCTGAGTGCTAGTTTTGATTTATTTAGTGTTTGAAAAGGTAGGACTCCTTCGGAGGAGAGTATAAACCGAGGTCTAGTATGTGTCACATACATTCCATCATAACGGACTTTAAAGATCCTGACGCTCATGTCCTAGACGGGTGAGTGCCGGTGACAAGAACACACCCAGCATGCACTTAGGTCCTTCTCCCCCATCCCTGGCTGCCCAGGATTGTGCTCAGTTGTACGGGCGTCAAACCATGCGCCCAAAGGCTGCGGGTGGGCGTCTCGGGCGGCTTGAGTTAGATCCTGTATCGGCCAGCACCTTGAGCAGCTCTTGAGCTGGTAAAGCGCTATATAAGAACGATTAAATAAATAAATAAATAAACAGCAAGAACTGATTCTTACTCAGATAGCACTTAGTCTGAAATCTGATTATCCCTGTTGGGGCAGTATATACTGATTTTGAGACCATGGGCCACTTAACAAAACATCTACTGCTTTAGTGTCTGGTTATGGCCAAGTTTGTTGTTTTGAAAACCGGATTGCATTCCAAAGGGGCAATAACATGCCTATGAGGTAACTGATATCTCTCAGTTCTACCTTTCATCCATTCACCATCTACATCACAAGGCCATCTCATCAATATCCGCCATTGTAAGACAGGGCAAGCCTAATTACATCCAGCCACATTCCCTAGAGGTATGCACACCATACCGCCCTGCTCCGGCTTCATTGAATGGTCATCTGCCACCTCCATTCAGATTAGCATTTACCTGGTGGACACTGAGCAACCCCTAGAAGGACACTGAGCAACCACTGGTCATTTTAATAACAACTGCCAACCTCAATGCACAGATCAAACACACACCTCAAGGAATGTCAAGTTTTAGTGTTTCAAGGCCGACTGTTGAAACACAGCCAATTAAAATGCATATATTAGACACCCTTATCATGCTGGTGATCATACGCATACCCAAACTCGTTGAGTTTTTGGCTTTCACTGCATCGACAACCAGCATGCCCTGATCAGCTATACCATTTAAACGATTTGGTTTTGATGGTGACTGTTAACAATGCACCAATCAGCATACTACTTAGACACACCCCAGCCTCGATCACCTCAACTTTCAGTGTTATTTGGAATGATGGTCTTGCAGTAATTAAAGTGATGGTACATGGTTAATTACGATGCTTTGCGGAAACTGGAAGTCTGACAGAGATGCTGCATGTGGACCTAGTGCCTGTGGATGTGTGAATTTGACCTAGTAAATTGCATTCCTGAATGGAAGGAAACAAAACTTTGGAATGGGAGGAAGGGGCTTGTGGCAAATGAAGCACACTAAAGCGTAGCACGCGATTACAACAGGGCTGCTTAGCAACGTTAACAGCCACGCCTCATTTTCGTTCCGCTCGCGTGCACATTCTCTGTTCCCTCCACGTAGCTCTGATTATTTCTCTTCAACCTCTCTCTGTACTGAAACCGTATGAACAACTGACCGAACGCCAGTGTTCCTTGTGTGCGCGCCCGTGACTTTGGTCTCACAAACCCCCACCACCACTACACCCACCTCAGCTTTCATCACCACCATCGGACAGGCCACTACGTCAGTGGGCCCAGATACTGTAAGCTTGAATAACAACCACAGGCGCGCTACTCCGTAAGTTTCGATCGTCCCGAACGCTGGGAGAGTTTTAGCCTGCAAAACCAACACTGAGAGCAGCGAAAAGAGCAAACTACAAAAATACGTTATCCCATATTTTGAAGCTGTTTACCACGCGATACCCAACCCTCGTCAAAAAGCCCAAGCATCAAAATAATTCAAGCTGAGAGAAAGACAGCTGTGCGTCGAGTGCTCGTGACCCGAGTTTTCTGGAGGGTAGGCCGAGGTTGCCTCACCATTACGGCATTAGGCATTACGGCATTAGGCATTAGGCATTACGATGGCCTTATTGCCACCGCGGATGTACACAACGGTGACGCAATAGAAAACAGACCGCGTGCATTGCCCACTCTAGTTTCGCAATGGACGAATATGAGGGATCGCAAAAATTTACAGCAACGACTTTTACCGCCAGCTCGTTTGGCGTCCTTCCCATCGACTACGCGAATGGTAAAATGGCGGTCAGCTACGTACATACAAAACTTCGGCCGCGATACAGAAAATTTCCCAACAACATGTACATCAACATTAACATCGACATTACGTTTGCTACAAATTGCACACTTTACCGAATACATAATGTGTCTAAATTTCGAATGAAAATCAGCGTAAAAACTTCACTCACCCTTTGTTTCTCTTCCAAAATTCTCTCTGTTGCGCACGATTTCGCTTCTAACCGACGCTTTGGTGGGAGCGGGGAAGCGGGTTTATTTTTGCCTGACCCATTTTTTGAACCAATCGGAAGCCTCCTCACAGATCAAAATGACCTCCACCAATCTGATTCGTCTTAGCAAGTGCACCCTCTGAGAGTTTTCCCAACAACGGAGATTCGCGATTGGTCCGTTATATTTTTAGTTCCAAAATATCGCACGATGCAGGTCAAACAAGGGAGTGAATTTCACGGCCAGCAGCTGTACGTTGTTGTCGTTGTCGTCCTCACGTTCAGGCGCTCGCAAAGCGGCCAAACCGCTGTAAACAGTCAGAAATCGTCGTCTTCGTTGACGACTCTACAGTGACCTTTCCATGGTTGAATGAGCCCACTACCCACTCGATCCACGTTATAGCATAGAGTATGTGTAGTTCCTTATGGCAGTGGTGTCACAAGTCAAACGAGTCTCATTTTTTAAACAGCCCCCTCCCGCAACCTACCCACCGGCCCACCCTCAGTCTGTCCAAGACCTCCACCAACTCCCTGAATATTTGAATTTTGTTAATGTGTCATCGTTGCAATGATTGAAATGATGTTCATGTTGATTGCAGTTTGTTTTTATGAGCATCTCAAGACTTGGACTTCCGGCATATGCAGCACGTTTTCTATGAATCGATATTCGCGATCCCATGTAGGCTTATACTTAAAAAATATCGAGAAGATCTAAGATCACGCCGAGTGTCAGTGATCAATATAACAGCCAAGCTTTGGGTGGTTCAAAGATTCTAATTAAGTGGGTCAAAGAGCTAAAACAAAATTTAAGATTAGGCTGACAATTCCCCAGTGCACTGATCTTTATATCAAGTATGTATATTATATTTCCCGTCCCTTAAATATAGGTCACAATATTATACATGCAGTGTTCCTAATCATGATTATTATAGAAAAAAAAGTTATTATCCCAGATGGGCGGGAAAAAAAGTCGCCTGTAATTAATTACACTAAAACGTAAGCTTATATATCGTTTCTATACGTGCACCAATTACAAATCATATCAAAACGAACGTTCGTCCAGTCGCAATCTATCGCCACCACATTCAAAAACTAGACGCAACACAAAAATCTTCATAATAATATTTCCTTCCGGCGTGGCCATTCTCACCGTTGTGAGACCGCTCTCTCTCTCTCTCTCTCTCTCTCTCTCGCCATCACGCGCGCCACACGGAGATTAAATTAATAATCGTACAAACTGAATAAAATGGCTGAAGAGTATTATAATTATGCACTGCCATTATGACATTAATTTTTTGTTTTACTTGTCAACTTGAAACCAGTCACACGCGATCCCCTGTAATTTAAAAAAAAAAAAAGAAGTTAATTTAAGGTACTAGTTTTAGACGACGATTTATTCCCCACCCACTCCCTCCTCCCCTCCCGTCCCCCAAGTATGCGCGCGCGTTGTGGAAATGAATGGTGTGCGGACTCGTGAACCGACGGTCTGCTTCGTGACGATGACTGTTTTAAGCTTGCACTATCAAAGTGAGTGTGATAACAGCATCGTTATAATTTCAACCAACACATCAAGTTAATCTATCAGTGAGATAGGTTCTTTAGTGAAGTCGAGTTGCGTCGATTTCATAGATGATCATCGCAAAGTGGAAATAATTTTAGCTATAAAATAAGTTGGGGTCTCGGATCTATAGTTTTAACTTCATTTATATTTCACCATGGTCTTCACTGGGCAATAGAACTGCACACAAAATAACTGTATGGTTCGTTTAGCTTAAGGAGTCGATCATCAAGATCTACTGTGCACAAAAGAGCCTGCTGACGTTAGAATACAACCCACAACACACAATACCCACTCAGCGTTGAGCCAGCCAGAAAACCGAACTCTAAAAGATTCTAGCATGAAACGCAACTTCTGTACAGGGAGAGGAGATGTGGGAGATTATAAATAGATCTTAAGGCATCACTGCACAGCCAGATCTATTCAGTGCCCAATGCACCAATACAGCGTATTCGATTTATTATCTGCAACATGTTTTTGTGCACTTTACGTAAGCGTACGAGAGTTTGTCAATGTACTTTTGTGCTCTTGGCGCGTTGAATCCACAGCACTCTCACGCGCAGGTTCGCGCGCGGTTCAAGCAACACGGCAAAAGCAAGGATACAGGCGAACGGGACAGAAAAAAATCTATTGAAAACGGCGTACGTTGTCCGTAGCAACGTTTGGTTCTAGTATAACGAAAACTTTGTGGCCAAGCTACGCAACGAAAGAATCCAGTCTCTCTCTTGAGCAGTGGGCCTAGTGTTGGTGTAACCATCTACGAAACAAAGACCAATTTTTCCAGCACAGTCATACAACCTCATGTAAAAAAAAATTTTTTTAATGAGTAGTCTACTGTCAAATAATTATATTGGGGTGGGACACGTAGGCAGTACCTGGGTGTATGGTGGGTCACATAGGTACGTGTGGCTCCGATACTAAGTATTGGTGTTTGGTTTGGATTATTTACATAATTTAATTTAAAATTTGGTAGCTGAGTGAATCAAAATAAGAAGACCAAACGTCAGACAAATTGAGTTAGAGATAACTGCACAATAGAACCGATGCCATTTGAAAGCTGATACGTGTGTATGCAAAGCCATGCACATATCCTTGTCTTCATCCTCCTCTTGCATCTTCCTCCCCCCACTCCCCTTTCTTCTTTGTTTCTTTAACGAAGTCTAAATAGTTTGTTATAAATTGTATGAAATTATTAACTCCGCTATATAAAACCATTAATTAATGTGTTATTATTTTAATAGATAATAGATGCAGTTACAATAATTAAAGTCAATAATGCATGCATTGAAAATTAATATAACCGAAACACCTTTAAATTCACAACAGTTAAAAATGTCATATAAATTATTTTATTGTGACATGTCCTATGCCAGCCACCTTTAGCTTACAATAGGTTTTAATAATCGGAAGTCCATATGAAAACAAGCTAGGGGCTTTCAATTTCACATTTGTAGCGCACAGTTCAGTTCAGTGGGTAGATTACCGTCCCCCGGACACAATAGCGTATAGGGGACTTCGTAGCACACAATCCACCAAATAACTATTTAAAACGTTATTACTGTCAACAAGAGTTTAGAGATTTAAATTTAATGTAGTTAGTTCTAAACCAGTAGAGCCGACTTTGTTAAAGTAGTGCATTGAATTATACAACAAATTCATGTTCTTTCTGTTTTCAAACTTTTTTTTTTTTAAGGGGTGTTTGGTCATTATTGAAAATATATAGTTCGCACATCAGAGAGAAAGAGAGAGGGAGAGACAGCCAGAGGGAGCATAATCGAGGATACCCAGTGTTGATTTTATTACCTCCCCCTGACAAGCAACGTAATCACAAATAATCTAATTTTACAAAATCGGTGTCGAATCCAGCAAAGACGTTATCACAAAGAGCATGATTTCGACACATAAAATATACTCACTGGCTGTGGAATAGGTTAGAAGCTTGGCAAATACCAGAAATTCACGCTGAAGTTTGCAAGGCAAACTGAAGGAAAATGGACGATTGCGCAGCGGTCCCGAAGATTTACTTCCCTTGATGCGCTGACTGGGTGAGATCAGCCCGCCTCAGGCTGGTTTCGCTTTGTATTAGGCCTTGAAATATTAAGAAATTATGTAAAATTGGAGCAATTTAATAAATCCCATACGTGCCCAGAATTTTCAGCTAGATTCTATCATGGTCAGAAAGTTTTAGAGCATCTGTATAAGGCTGTAGATAGATATAGATAGATAGATAGATAGATAGATAGATAGATAGATAGATAGATAGATAGATAGATAGATAGATAGAGAGATAGATAGATAGATAGATAGATGATAGATAGATAGATAGATAGATAGATAGATAGATAGATAGATAGATAGATAGATAGATAGATAGATAGATAGATAGATTGCAGACTTGTGTGTGTGTACGTGTGTGTGTGTGTGTGTGTGTGTTTGTGTCTTTTTAATTTGTATTTGGAACCTTT
>CM072527.1:24847487-24856543 GCA_036898135.1 Oncomelania hupensis | reverse complement strand
GTCTGTTAATTACTATTGATTACTATAACCCATTAATTACTATAATCTATTAATTACTATAGTCTATTGATTACTATAGTCTAATAATTACTATAGTCTATTAATTAGTATTGCCTACTGATTACTATATTCTAACAATTATTATAAGTACTCTAGTCTATTACTTATTATAGTCTATTGATTACTATAGTCTATTAATTACGATAGTCTATTAATTCTATATTAATTACTATAGTCCAATAATTACTATTGATACTATAGTCTAGTATTTATTAGAGTCTATTGATTATTATAATCTAATAATTACTATAGTCTATTGATTACCATAGTCTAATAATTACTATAGTCTATTAATTACTATAGTCTATTGATTACTACAGTCTGTTAATTACCATAGTGTATTAATTCTATATTAATTACTATAGGCTATTAATTACTATTAATTACTATAGGATATTAATTGCTATAGGCCATTGATTACGATTAATTACTATTATATAGAATTACAGTAGGCCTATACAGTGCGACACGCATAAGACATCGTTTTTTTCCCATCCAGATACGGAGGCCTTATGTGTGTATTGTATAGCACATTCGCTTGTTTTATATCATGCGCGATATGTAGTCTATTTGTTGGCACCCGCCATGCCGAAGCTACAGAAACATTCTACCCGATGTTTAACAGCCAAACCACAGCCCGTATTCAGATCTGTGGCCATACTTTAGCATTGTTTTAGTCTTTTTGTACATGTGCAGGCGGAAAAAAAAAACTGCACTGTGTGTGTGTGTAGGTGTGTGTGTGTGTGTTTGTATGAAAGAGCGAGAGTGTGAGTGTGTGAGTATGCGCGCGTGTGTGTGTTTGAGTTTGTGCGTGAGTTTATGTGCAGTGTGTGTGTTCATGAATGCGTGCGTGTGAAAGAATGTGTGTGTGTGCGTGCGTGCGACTGTGCGTGTGTGTGTTTGTGTGTGCATTTGTGTATGTGTGTACGCGAGTTTATATAATTATGAGTACGTGCATATATGTAAGTAAACGTATGTATCTTTTCTGTGCTTCTAAAATAATTTCTGTCCTCTTTGCGTACACATTATTGTTAAAGATAACGGTTCCAATTCATTTTATACTTTCTCTCTGTTGGTGTTTCCACCTTACAATAATTGCATTATTCTCAGTTCTTCTAAACTGCGTGGTAGTTATTTAAATTTGTTCACACTAACACGTTGGCGTCAAACTTACCTTAGGCAGTGAACTGTTAACAGCTTTCTGGCACCGTGTCAGAAAACACGGAACATCTTTGGCCCCGCTTCATCAAAGGTGCGGTGCTGTCCGGGTGGTTGCACCAGTCTGCGACGTGACGCTGTGTTCAAAGTTGATTCAGGTGCGACTCTCCTCGGGGTTAGGCTTGTTTTCCCTTTATGCACAGCGCAGATTTTCAGTATAACGGCTGGAGAAGTGCACTGTACAAAGCACCGCCAGCAACTCCTTTGAGTGCGGAAAGTTCACAATGCTAGAACAATCTTCAATTATCCATTTGTGAAGACACACATCAGCCGACGCACACTAAAGTTATCAACAGTTTTCTACAGCATCTCTTTTCAATGTGGAGATGTGTTCCAATTTTGTTTTTAAACCACCACATAAGAACTCTTCAGTAGTTCCCTGAGTGAAAGAATTGCACAATTCAAGCACAATTCTTAATTACCAATGTGGGAATCCTTTGGCCAACAAAGTACACTGTTTAACACAGTTTTATTGATCAATTCTTGAGTTGTGGAGTACACACACAAACACACACACGCACACACACACACACACACACACCCACACACACACACACACACACACACACACACTCAGTACATTGCCTTCACAAATTCTTTATATTCAGGAGGTGCGCAGCAGATATCGGACGGAAATTTAAAATTAAAAAAATTCGACAAAGGCCACATTTTCACACAGTTCCCTTAATCAATTTTGTTATGCGTTGGAAAGTCGCGCTGCGTTGCGCCTTCGTGCTTTCGCAGAGAAAACGACATACACTTGTTTCCCTATGGATAACATGAATGACTAAAAATACATTCTTAAACTTTCTGTGGGTTCAACAAAGCTGTACAATGGCTTGCAAAACTTAAGTTTCGCCTACTGAGTCCTGCACGCCGTAAAATTGGTTCTTGCTGGCTCTAATCAGGTTTGGGTTTACGGTTAAACAAGTTGTCAGCGTCTTTGATCGGTAATTTCAAAGGCAATAAAAATTCAACACTCACACATAATAATAGCATATGGAAAGTGCCTTTGAAAGTGTAAAGCATAAACCCACAAGCTTACAAAAATAAGTGCAGAATTGTTTAAATTTAATTAAAATTAAAGTAGTTGGTTAAATTAGTGGTAGTTAGTAGTACATAACGTTCGATCCCAAAAATTCTTAAGCTCTTTGAACTTTTCGTCTGTAGAGTTTAGAAATTGAGATGCTCAGAAACAAAATCAACCTCAAACAAATACAACGATATAAACAATCGATTTCTTTTTTAATTTTTTTATTAATGTTAGCTATAATTAAAATGACCCATGCATGCCTGGATCATTACTATAGCACTACAAGTCATAGCACACCAGAGAGCCTAATTTTACAACTGAAATTAAGAACTTTTTATTCTTTATAGAGAAACAAGATTCTTTATTTCAATTTCACTGAATGTAAACTTAACCGCGACTGTGAGACAGAATACAGTACTTGTACTGGTTAAACTTTTAATTTACGGTTAACTCACAACAACATTTAAATGTAGGGTTAAATTACATTATTCTCTCTTTTTCTCTCTATCACTTTCTCTTTCCATCTCAATCTTTCTCCCTACTCCTCCCCTCCCCTTCCCCTCCCCCGGTCCCCTTTCTGCGTTTAACGTAACACTAAGTGGTAGCTTTGGCGCAGGTTGTCAAAACGTTGTTGAGTAGTGCCAGTAAGAAAAGACTAATATGGTGGCGGATTATCACTGTATCAGCAAATTATTATTACTAAACACAATCACGACCACCTAAACACAAGCAATTATTAGTACTAAACACAATCATTACCACCTGAACACAAGCAAACGTATTTAAATAAAGAGTTGTTATAGCAATAATTATTGTGACGACTGGGACCGGTAAACAAGTTTTTCCTGTTGCATGGTAAACTTGAGGTTTTAATTGTAAAACAAAAATTATTTCATCTCATTAACTTCAGTTGTACCTGTGAAGTGGTTTACAACCTAGACACGCTAAGTCTGCATAATAGTGCTTACCAGCTTTATACTCTCTCTCTCTCTCTCTCTCTCACACACACACACACACACGCGCACACATACATACATACACAAATAGAAACATTTAAAGTTTGTGTAAGTAGAAATATTATCTTTTGGATTGGTTGAGAGACTCACCGTCGCCCTCTAAACTCAACTTACCTTCGCCTCGGTAATAATGGTAACACTCACGCATAAAAATAATCTGTAACCTGTATTACTTACACATTAAGCTTTCCTGTCTCGGGTAGTCTGATTCTCACATATACTAAAAAAATAAGGTTTATGTTGGTAAATGATGTTGTGATTCCTTTTTGCAAAGATCCAATTCAACTCAGCAAATCATTGGTACACACGCACCAGAGAGACACCCAAGTCTGAAGTCGGTGTACGTACAAATTCTTCCTTGAATAGTTGAAAAACCACAAAACAAAACAAGTCTGTATAGGTAAAAAATCCCTCGTTGAAGAATTGGGAGACCATGAAACACCTGAAGTCTGTTTTTTTTTTCAAAAGTAACCTATTAGTATGTCTGTTTAGAAAGAATATACCTCTAGCTTGGACATCGTATAGAAAACTACTTGGTGAATAGTTGGGACATCATGAAAACCATAAGTCCGATAAGGTGTAACACACAGGCGCCACGATCATTCACGAGTTGCGAAGTCTATAGGTGTTAGGACAGATTCCCCTACTTCAGTTGCGGAGGTCCCACTGTCTCCCTATCGAAACGTTCCCTAGCTCCAGTAGTTGACTGCTACTTCAGTTTCCTGCTTTCCACCGGCCAGCGTGCGAGCATGCCAGCCAGCCGCACTCTCCCAGTAAAATCTGGCACCAGCTGACTGTGGCACACCCGCACACAATAAACTTTCTAGTTTAAGATCCTTTAGCCACTGCATGCGGTTAGTGCTGGTTACTGGACTTTCCGGGCTGCTACCGGCCAGCGCGAACGTGCCTGTCTGCCTCACCTCTGCCGGTAACGTCTGGCAATAGCATAAGTGACTGCCAGACTGCCAGACCTCTCAAAACTTGAGGAAGAAGAAGACGCACCTTTATCCATTGCTTTGGAGTTTCCTGCCTCACCTCTACCGATAACGTCTGGTACCAGCTGACAGTGGTAGCCCAGCCAATAACTTCAACAACAAGACGCACCCTTGCAAATACAATACACTTCAATAGGATACAATACATTACAATATCAATATTAATACAATACAATACAATACAATACATTTTTAGCAGATCTTTTCTTCACCAAAATTCGATGATTTTTCTTTGAAGAATTTGGATAATATTATACTGAACTTACTAACTCCGACACAAGGTTTACGGACCTGTTTAGACCTGGTCATAATACAGAGTCCACACAAAAAAGTAGAGAATTATTACCACAAATATGTATTGAACTCTGTGTACCTTGCACATCATAAACTTTGTCGAAAGAAATTATTCTTACAAAAGGACGATATAGTCAACAACTAGGATCGTTTAGACTTCGAACGATTCTGCAACCTGCTTTTACAAATAGACCGGCCGGGCTCATCACAACAGTAAATTTTAATCAGCAAGAACATTTCACACACGCTTATTTTTATGCTGCATGTAAAACCGTTACTGTACGCACCACAGACTACGTCATGCATTGAAACGTAGATATAAGCTTAAACTATTTAAACGTTCAAATGTATCCAATGCAAAGATTTACTGGAAAACGACCCGGCAATGTAGAAATCAAGTTACATTATTCTTTATTGATAGGAAATAAACTACCACAAGGAATTATATCAAAAAGCATCAGGCATTTGGAACTAAAGAATGGTGGAAAGTGGTCAAGACATTTATAAACACCACAACAACAACAAATCACTAACGATATTCCGCCTATATTAATCAATGGGACAATGGTCAATACAAACGAGGAAAAAACAACGCATTCAATGATGACTTCATACAGCAATCAATATGAGAAACCCGATGATGACCCTACTGAACTTCTTCCCGTTAGATAATGGCATGAACTGACTTCATTTAGTTCTTTCTTTATTACATTTTTTCCATTGATTTTGTACTACGTCTTGTCTCTTACAATATATTTGTATGTATTTGTCTGAAAATACTCACTTTCTCTCTCTCTCTCTCTCTCTCTCTCTCTCACCTACACACACACCCACCCACCCACACACACACACACACACACACACACACACACACGACAATTGTGTTCGGTTGTAGCTACTGGCTCCGGTCAGAGTGAGCATGTTAATCCAACCTCGTGCAGTAAAGTTTGGCTTTAGTAGACTGTTAAACTTCTCTCCCTCACCCTTCTCCCCACCCACAGAGGCAAACTTAAATCAAAGTAGTGCCCCTTGTTTTGGTGAAGAGCAGTACCCAGCGTCCAATTTTCCGGTTGCTTCTTGTTTTCCTGGCCAGCTAGCCAGCATACCGTCCGTCTTTACTGCCACCTGTGACTGTTAAAACACCATACATCAATACTCAATCTGCTAAAAAAAAAAAAAAAAGAATCTGAATGAAATTCGGCCCCGAGTAATCTAGAAAGAAAAGCGCCACAAAGCGCTTGCGATTGCTCCGCACGAACTATTTTTGCTTCTGCGCAACCTTTTGCCATACGCGAACTCTTTAAAAATAGCGCAGCACATGTTGACTGCACATCAATGTGAAGTTGGCTGAAAGTGAAAGTTACTGTAAATCGCACTGACGACACAACAATACTATCTAATATAAATACTAATTCATACCGATTGCACATAAACATAATTATTCCGCCAAATCACAAGTATAAAAATCATACCAGACTGCAAATGACAAAAAGTCCTTCCTTGCTATTTCATCGTTGAGCACATCTCCAATCGCAAATCGAAAGCCCATATTTTTCTCTTCACAAACAACCTTTGGAGACCGCTATAGAGCGCTCTCCGCGGGCACAGTGTAGCGCAGACTTTCCGCCAAACTAGTTACGTAGCGTTACGTAGCGCTCCGCTTTGGCAACTTGGGGGAAGGGGAGGAGGGTGAGGGGTTCTACGTAAAGTCCATGTAGAACTTCAATCTATGTCACAACAATTTTCTTCACAAACGATCTCCAAAAACCGTTGCTTTTTGTTGTTGTTGTTGCTGTGTGTGTTAATATATAATTCAGTTATAGCTGCAACGTTATATGCAGGGTGTGTATCTCTGGCAAGGTTACCATTGATGCTGTCCAGATTGGTGAAGCTAGTATTTTAATGTCTGCCTCAGCCTCCACATAGACAGCCAGCTGACCATGCCAAGGGTCATACCAACTCTGTCAAGTCCTAAGTTCGTGTTATTTTCACATTCGTGCTATAGGGAGGCTTCGCCGAATGATCAATCAGAAAACAGGGAATGCAGTTGCAGTTTCTCGGGTCCTTTCCAGGCTGGATTATGCTAACAGCTGGCTCTGGGGCATCTCAAAACCACAGCTAAGCATGCTTCAATGTGTCAAAACTACATCTTCCACAATTGCAGCACGCAAACGACAGACTACCAGATTAGTCCTGTCCTTTGTGATCTTCACTGGCTTCCAGTAGAAAAGCGCACTGACCACAAGCTCCTCGATCTTGATTACAACTGCCTGCGTGATGCTGCTAATTGCCAACATGTTAATGTGAGAGGAAAATGAGGAGGAGGAGGAGGAAAAAAAAAAGAAGAAGAAGTAGTAGTAGTAGAAGAAGAAGAAGAAGAAGAAGAAGAAGAAGAAAGAAGAAGAAGAAGAAGAAGAAGAAGAAGAAGAAGAAGAAGAAGAAGAAGAAGAAGAAGAAGAGAAGAAGAAGAAGAAGAAGAAGAAGAGAAGAAGAAGAAAAAGAAGAAGAGGAAGAAGAAGAAGAAGAAGAAGAAGAAGAAGAAGAAGAAGAAGAAGAAGAAGAAGAAGAAGAAGAAGAAGAAGAGGAAGAGGTGGAGGAGGATAGTTAGTTAGCGGACTGCAAAGAGCCGAATCAGGACCACAAAATCAAGACAACAACTTCGCTGAAAGAGGATTCACCCCTGATCCGCATAAAAGATCTGCCGAAACAACCCTAGTGGTAACACTGAAGGCCATTTACAAAAAAGACATCCCACGCAGGGGACGCTGAGGCTATACTCTAATTTATCGAACCCCGGTTTACAAAAACAAAATAGAATACAAACATCATTTTAAAATATCAACAAAACACATACATACACAATGCCTACATTGCCAAATAATAACATCATAGGAAGCCCTAGTGACCATTTGGCCGAAAGCTTCCAATATTCCCAAGCTGATCCAATAGACCTCAGACACAAATGAGTTTTGTCCCGGAAGAGTTTTCAAGAAAAAAGTTAGGTGACTGGTCTAGCGAAGAAGAAGATAGTATAGTAGATTGATAGAACAGAGTAGAATTGAGAAAGAACAAAGCAGCGACAGTGGAAATTTAAAGCACTAAATTTCCAGAAAGTGGGGATATTATTTATACTAAAACCTCCGGCACTCCCATGGGGGATCAAGAGGAGGAGGAGGAGGAGGAGGAAGGTTCAACGCAAGGGTAAATGTATTATGGGACCGTCTACACCCTGTCTAGTTCTTGCTTAGCATTGTTCTGTGCTGGAAGGTTTTCAAACAAGAACAGACTGAACGCAATTGTCTCAAAATGTTCACAAACATCTAACATTTACAAAACAATACTGAATAATGTTATGTATATTATTCAGTATTGCTTGTAAATGCGAATATAGGCCTATATCATTAACTTTGAATCGCAAATGTCAAGTAGCTGAACCCTGGATTAATCAAGAGGGGCCGGGTGAAGATCGCAATGAGTAGTAGTAGTAATAGTAGTAGTAGTAGTAGTAGTAGTAGTAGTAGTAGTAGTGGTAGTAGTAGTGGTAGTAGTAGTAGTAGTAGTGGTAGTAGTAGTAGTAGTAGTAGTGGTAGTAGTAGTAGTAGTGTGTAGTAGTAGTAGTAGTGGTGGTGGTAGTAGTAGTAGTAGTAGTAGTAATAGTAATAGTAGTAGTAGTGGTAGTAGTAGTAGTGGTAGTAGTAGTAGTAGTAGTGGTGGTAGTAGTAGTAGTAGTAGTAGTAGTAGTAGTAGTAGTAGTAGTAGTAGTAGTAGTAGTAGTAGTAGTAGTAGTAGTAGTAGTAGTAGATATAGGGACCTAAATAACACCAAGCCACCACCGCAAAATTTCAAAAATCACAAATATTGTTACAGTGCACACCCCCAAAATCCGCTCCTGATAGTGTAATTGTCGCATGATTATATAGTATAATAGTCGCATGATTATATAGTATAATTGTCGCATGATTATATAGTATAACTGTCGCATGATTATATAGTATAATTGTCGCATGATTATATAGTATAACTGTCGCATGATTATATAGTATAACTGTCGCATGATTATATAGTATAATTGTCGCAGGATTATATAGTATAATTGTCGCAGGATTATATAGTATAATTGTCGCATGATTATATAGTAGAACTGTCACATGATTATATAGTAGATCTGTCGCATGATTATATATTATAACTGTCGCATGATTATATAGTATAATTGTCGCAGGATTATAGAGTATAATTGTCGCATGATTATATAGTAGAACTGTCACATGATTATATAGTATAATTGTCGCAGGATTATATAGTATAATTGTCGCATGATTATATAGTATAACTGTCGCATGATTATATAGAATAATTGTCGCATGACTATATAGTATAATTGTCGTAGGATTATATAGTATAATTGTCGTAGGAATATATAGTATAACTGTCGCATGA
>CM072527.1:24832487-24842487 GCA_036898135.1 Oncomelania hupensis | reverse complement strand
AATCTCCGAAGATCCAACGAAATTAAAGAACTGTGGGGATTGTTTGTGAAGGAGAACACAAAGTGGATTGATCGTTGTTGTATATGATGCTCAAGTCTGAACTAAACTCGGATGAACAGCTCTTACATTTACATAGTGCAATCATCAGTTTGAAGAGCTATTTAATTAGGCGGTGGATGCAAAGAGTTTTATTCATACCAGAGAACTAGGAAATTCTCTGTTCATAGAACTTCCATCATGTAAACTTCAGGATCTCCACCCTCTGCCTTTTACGCATGTTTCAGAGAAAGCGACGTCAATAGCGGTCTCTATAAATAGAAAGCATTGATCCAGCAGTGCAGACTCCGGTCGCTCTACGACCGGGGGTCAGGGAATCATTTATAACGGGGATTCCACCACGTAAAAGCGATCGATTATCAGCATCAGTCGAAACACCAGCAACAGCGGTAGCGGCAACAGCATCATCATCATCAGTAATAACCGTAACAGCAGTAATAAAATCTTCATCATCGTTACCATTATCATCATCATCATCATCATCATCATCATCATCATCATCATCATCATCATCATCATCGTCGTCGTCGTCGTCGTGGCAGTCATTGTCGTCGTGGCACAAATTACAATCTTCTTTTTTTCTTAATCATTATCCCTTCTCATTGTACTTCTTCTTCTCCTCTTTCTTCTCCTCATGATTTGTATTCACCCTCCCCAGTTCTTTCTTCTTTTACTTCTTCATATCCTGACGCATATCATTATCTAAATAAGGCCACGTTGTTTCCACAAATGAGCTGGATTCTTACAAACATATATAATAGTTTTCTATTTTGAAAAGCCAAATAGTTAATTTGAATTTACTGGAGAACAGCCACACAAACAACAACAACATGAAAATGAAATGACATGAAACAAAACGAAAAATAACAATAAAGCCCAATGAAAGGAAACGAAACAAAGCTACAGATACAGATGGATACAAAAAAACTGATGGGAACAAGAGGTCAAGGGTCGGGAGAGTGGTAGGAGGAAGCAAACGAGGGCTTTCCAGTTCCTGTGCTCAAAATAGAACTCAGGATCGATGGCGGCAGGAAATAAATTTCATGCTAGTGTAACGGGCGTGATGTCATTCATTGCCCTCCACGAAAAGAACTGAGATTACTTCGCGTTGGGTGCCTCGGTATAGCCCCACACTGGTCTACAATGGGGACACCGCTGGAAGTCCTTTACAACGTAACCATGGTGCTCGGTGGGGACACGCAGTGAAGGCGTCATTCCAACGAAAGTATAAACCGAAGTCTGCACGGACTTTAGATCCTGACGCTCTTCTCTTGGACATCTATAAACTGTCCCAGGACAACACTTTGGACATCTATAAACTGTCCCAGGACAACACTTTGGACATCTATAAACTGTCCCAGGACATCACTGTGGACATCTATAAACTGTCCCAGGACAACACTGTGGACATCTATAAACTGTCCCAGGACAACACTGTGGACATCTATAAACTGTCCCAGGACAACACTGTGGACATCTATAAACTGTCCCAGGACAACACTGTGGACATCTATAAACTGTCCCAGGACAACACTGTGGACATCTATAAACTGTCCCAGGACAACACTGTGGACATCTATAAACTGTCCCAGGACAACACTTTGGCCAATTATCCGCCCACCCCTCGGTCGTTCAGCATCGCCCAGTTGTCCATAACACAGTTATACGGTGGAGCAGCAAGTTGCCGTTCTTTTAGATCCTGTTTTCATCCACTCCCTTAAGCAGTTCTTTCAGCTGCTAACAGCCCTATATCAGAATTATTCATAACTTAAATACAAGATCCTGGAGAAGAAGAAGAAGAAGAAGAAGAAGAAGAAGAAGAAGAAGAAGAAGAAGAAGAAGAAGAAGAAGAAGAAGAAGAAGAAGAAGAGACGCAGGAGGAGCCGGAATCTGTGTCTCAGAACAGTTTCCCACGGCCTATAATAAAGAAACCCGGAATTTTGTTACAAACACGTAACGAGGATGTTGTTAGTCTTCGGAAATGGAACGATTAACAACGCAGGTTTATAGGGCTACATACATGTATCGGTAACGATCTCAGAATAATTTACTCTACTAGAAGAAGAAGAAGAGGAAACGTCAATGGTCTACAGTCCAGTCTTCTTCCTAAAAGTCCATCTGTCATACTCCACAATCACTGACACGGTCCTGATTTGGCTCGGAAGAGTCCGCTGGACCTAAAGCAATAATCATGTAATGTAATGTAATCACTGACATGTAATGTCTATTTCGCAATAGATTCTCCTGCAAATCATGACAACATCAAAGCCCATTGAAGAGTGCGTGGCCTTTTCCCGAAAGCAAATGCTTTTCTAAATCGCTCACTACACATCACTTGCAAGCATCCTTTTTAACCATTGTTATGTTGCGCTGTAGGTTTGTCGTCGGAATTCCTTCCTGACATAACGAGGATATCCGCGGATATGACGCAAACAGGACTGAGAGGGCAGATCTATTATTATGTCGGCCGAGATTCTGGCCTGATTTTGGAACGAGGATAAGGATTTAGAAATAAGGAAAGATGTGCTACAGAAGACTTCTGGGCATTTCCTATACCCAGCACATCACCAACGACGAAGTCCAACAGACCATCACACAAGCCAGTGGACAACACGATGACCTGCTCACAGTGGTGAAAAAACGTAAACTCCGATGGTATGGCCACGTCACCAGATCATCAGGTCTTGCAAAGACCATCCTGCAAGGCACAGTGCAAGGAGGTAGAAGAAGAGGGAGACCGAAAAAGAGGTGGGAGGACAACATTCGAGAATGACTGGTTTGACACTGAGCGAAACAATCATGGTTGCTGAGGACAGGGAAAGATGGAGTACGCTAGCTAGTTAAACGATCATCTGTGGTGCCCCTACGACCTCCGAGTTTTGGGATAGGATAGGATAGGATAGAGAAAAAAATAAGTTAAACGTTAAAAAAGAATTAAGAAATAAAAAAAAGCCTCCCTAGCCTACAAGAATATCGGCGGAATATAGAATTTCCTAATATAGAATGATATCCGTGGCGTAGCTGCGCTCCCTTGTCATCTCCATCTTCCTATATGCTTGCGAAACATGGACCTTCACAGCAGATCTCCAACGAAGAATACAAAGCATGGAGATGAGGTGCTACAGAAGACTTCTGGGCATTTCCTATACCCAGCACATCACCAACGACGAAGTCCGACAAACCACCACACAAGCCATTGGACAACACGATGACCTGCTCACAGTGGTGAAAAAACGTAAACTCCGATGGTATGGCCACGTCTGCACCAGATCATCAAGTCTTGCAAAGACCATCCTGCAAGGCACAGTGCAAGGAGGTAAAAGAAGAGTGAGACCGAAAAAGAGGTGGGAGGACAACATTCAAGAATGGACTGGTTTGACACTGAACGAAACAATCAGGGTTGCTGAAGACAGGGAAAGATGGAGTACGCTGGTTAAACGAAAATATGTGTTGCCCCTACGACCTCCGAGTTACGGAATAGGATAGGATAGGAGCCGGAAATAGAACTGGAAATGCCGCACAAAATTGTCCCCTAACTTTTTCGTGGCAGGGAAGAGAGGCGTTTTGGAATATTCCTTTCTTGAGGGTAAGCTTTATTAAGGTGGAGACATAGACGTCTCTCATCCTTTTCGGCAGCATAAAGAAGTATGCAAATCAGACGTCCGAATCCCGTCCGCAACTTTATAAGAATATCCGCTCTTGTTCTCGGAAATAAGACTTCAGATGCAGAACAATATTTGTGTGCAAACTAATCCTGTAAATTGCTGAATGGAAACTGAGCAGGTGGAAGTTGCTGATGACGAGAAGTAGGATGACAGTACAAAGAACAAGACAAAATCAAACCGGATTTCCTTGCCAGCGTGACAAGGATGATTCGCAGTTTTCCGGAAATAAGACTAGGATTAGTTTCTAGGATAAGGGGTCAGATAAGAAGCTTAACTTTGCAGCAAATATTCCTTCCAATCGCAAAAAAGAGACAAGCTGAAATAGGATTGGAGGTTAGTGTGTCAGACCAAAAGTCCAGATGTTGCAGTTCTGTGAACAAATTATCAACATTTGTCCTTACTGTAGCAGTAAAAGAAAAGAACCAAATATTCTCATTCAGAGGGCAAATCATTAGAACAAAATGTTGCAGCTAGGGGGAGGTGAGGTGAGAGTAAATTTTTTTAATGTTGCAATTTAGGGGCTGGAAATTTAATAGCAAGCGTTGTGGTCGCGTGGTCTAAAGCGGGACTAACTTGCCTTGTCCTCAGGCTAGAAACCAATGGCGCCTGACAGGTGTGGGATCCATCCCACCTCTGGGCGTTATGTTTCTCCGAAAATTATTTACTTTCGACTCGGGAACATCCGGGGTTCTCTACGGATACTCCGGTTTGCTCCTCAAGCATAAAAAAGAACACACAACTAGTATTAGGTAGGTTGGGTTTGGGCGCGCCAAAGGTTGCGACTACAACTTCCTGCATTAGCGACTTCGTGAAAGTTGCATTTTGTAAAGCATGTGTTGTTGTTGTTTGTAGATTATAGTCACACGACACTTTCGCATATAGGTGACTACTGGACCGATTTATACTGACACCAGCGGGCCAGTTGTTGGTAAAGGGGAAAATAATATGATCACACGTTGACCAATCCGGGATTCGAACCAGCGACCTTTCGGTTACTAGCAAGACGCTCTTACCAACTGAGCTACCCGGCCCCACGAAAAGCATGTCATTTGAAGTTTCCTTAAATGTCGAGTCTAACATTGTGAGGTCACTTCAGTCAAAAGATTACTGAACTCACGTTTCACAAGTGTTTTGCTTTTGAATCCCGGAAACCGCGAACATTAGTCAGTCAGGATATTGGACTGGACTAATATTATAGGTGTACCATATATAGTATGCACTTGGGGGGAAGCTACAAGATTGCATCGGGAGCTGGAGGTGTTGATGGGTCCTATTCAACTAGGCATTATGAAGGGCGTTATTGGCGCAAACTGCAAACTGCTTCTGCGGTGTTGCCGCTTGATACTATCTAACTATTTAGTCATGAAGAAAGAGAGAGAGAGAGAGAGAGAGAGAGAGAGAGAGAGAGAGAGAGAGAGAGAGAGAGAGAGAGAGTGAGAGAGAGAGAGAGAGAAAGAGAGACAGAGAGAAATAGAGAGAGTCTTGGCAGGATTTTCAGCACTTCGGTAATTACTATCTTCTAATGCTATGATTTATTAACATATCCAGACTGCGTTACAGAGTCATTCAATCAATCAAATACGTTGATTACAGTCTTTCTTTTTTTTTTCTTTTTTTCTTTTAAAAATAAAAAGGATAAACATGAAATTTGTAAAAAGCAGCAGTGGAAAATGAAAGAGGTAGCAGTATAAACTACATAGCAGACACTGGTATGCCCTAGCATACTAAAGAGAAATTAACAGGTAAGGTCAGCGCGCTCCTGTTTCTTCCATAATTGGACGAATCGCAAATCAATGCTTACAAAATAACACGACATCGTTGATTCCACTTCAAATGAGATCGGGAGGTAGGAGTAGGGGTGGGAGGTAAAGAGGAGAAACGAATTGGGAAGGAAGAAAAGGAGGGAAGGGGAGAGAGAGTGGTGGAAGGTTGAGACTGGGTTACCCAACCATAAAGACGGAAGCATGACAGAAGGGAGAATGACAGAAGGGAGAAGGGACTAAATCATCGAAAGACAGATGGTTGACTGGACAAAATGGAGAATGGACGACATGGAAAAAGACAAAAGGGAGAAAGGCAGAAAGGAGACTGGACAAATTGGAGAACGGACAAACTGGAGAATTGACAAAAGGGAGAACGTTCAAACAGGAGATTGGACAAAATAAATCTAACTTATGTGATAAATTGTATTCATAAACATACACACTAAATTTTATTCATAAACATACACACTAAAAACATGTATCAGGACGTAAAATAATTTCAAAAACGTCAAATATTAAAGTTTTGAGCGATTCCCTGCAGAAAGCCCAGGAATTCAACAGCTCCATTTGTTCTGGTTTCGTACTCTGCCACGATTCTTTGCGTTTGTAATACCTCCATAATCACAGTGGTAAACACAATAAAAGAAAAAACTAAAGAAACTGAACACCAGCTACTTGGAACAACAACTCAAATATTTAGTGTTTTTAATTTGATAAAGAGTTTCAAGAACTCAGTCTCAACAACTCAAATTCCTTTGAATACAAGTATTATTATCCCTTTGAACAACAACTCAAATCGTAATTCTCCCTTTTTAACCGGTTTCCCTTTTCCCTATTCTCCCTTCTGTCCGTTCTCCATTTTGTCCATTCTCCCATACGTCTATTCCCCAATTTGTCTTCTCCATTTTGCATTTCTCCCTTTTGTCGATTCTCCTTTCTGTCGGCCACCCATAAAGACAAATCCAAAAGATCAATGTCAAAACTCATGTCCACGCCATTGCACAATTGAAGGGATTACAAATCAATGTGTATTACTGTAAATAGAACCTTAGTGTGTATTACTACATGTCAATAGAACCTTAGTGTGTATTACTACATGTCAATAGAACCTTAGTGTGTATTACTACATGTCAATACAACTTAGTGTGTATTACTACATGTCAATACAACCTTAGTGTGTATTACTACATGTCAATACAACCTTAGTGTGTATTACTACATGTCAATAGAACCTTAGTGTGTAGTACTACATGTCAATAGAACCTTAGTGTGTAGTACTACATGTCAATACAACCTTAGTGTGTAGTACTACAGGTCAATAGAACCTTAGTGTGTATTACTACATGTCAATAGAACCTTAGTGTGTAGTACTACATGTCAATAGAACCTTAGTGTGTATTACTACATGTCAATAGAACCTTAGTGTGTATTACCACATGTCAATAGAACCTTAGTATGTATTACTATATGTCAATAGAACCTTAGTGTGTATTACTACATGGCAATAGAACCTTAGTGCGTATTACTACATGTCAGTAGAACCTTAGTGTGTATTACTATATGTCAATACAACCTTAGTGTGTATTACTACATGTCAATAGAACCTTAGTGTGTAGTACTACATGTCAATACAACCTTAGTGTGTATTACTACATGTCAATACAACCTTAGTGCTTCCACTACCACAGAGTGAGAATACGGAGGTGTACACTGTGAGGGTGAGGGTGGTAGCACAGTGGATAGAGCCCTGGCTTCCTATGACGAAGGTCGCTGGTTCCAACCCCCGTGAAGGACGATTGGAAGTTATCGACTTAAACACCAGACATTTTAGGACACAGAGGGTATTATCAATGCTCTCCGGTTTCCTCCCTCCGTTCAATAATGGTACTGAATGCAGTAAATTTCCCCCCCCCCTCCCCCAAATTTTTTAGTTCACTTCTGTTTTTAATAATAACGTTCTTTTAGGATCGCCACTCTTTGAGTTCGAATGAAAAAAAAGCGCGTGATAGCATCCTTTATTATTATTATTATTATTATTATTATTATTATTATTATTATTATTATTATTATTATTATTATTATTATTATTATTATTATTATTATTTATTTATTATTATTTATTTATTTATTAATTAATTATCCATGGTATTGGGTATGGGAACAGTACTTAGCAGTTGGCTAACCGTTAGATTTCCAGTACAGTGGCAGAGAAAAATGTGTAGAAAATAGATGGAAGGACGGGGAGAGCCCACTTTGTGTCAGAAATTCCCGCGTTCTCCTACAAATCGGAGGAAACAAAAATCAATGCCTAAAAATAGAACGAAGGACATTATTGATTGAAGGGAGGTAAAAATAGCACATTATAGATTTCATTTCTAAGGGCCTCGGACGGCAGACGGGTTGAGATCGTTCAAGTCAGCTTTCTGTGGGCTATTCATGACGCTGAATGGAGCAGTGCAAAAAAGAGTGCAAGGGTGAGGATGAACATCAGAGAGAGCGAGAGAGAGAGAGAGAGAGAGAGAGAGAGAGAGAGAGAGAGAGAGAGAGAGAGAGAGAGAGAGAGAGAGAGAGAGAGAGAGAGAGAGAGAGAGAGAGAGAGAGAGAGAGAGAGAGGAGAGAGAGAGAGAGAGAGAGAGAGAGAGAGAGAGAGAGAGGGAGAGAGAGAGAGAGAGAGAGAGGGAGAGAGAGAGAGAGAGAGAGAGAGAGAGAGAGAGAGAGAGAGAGAGAGAGAGAGAGAGAGAGAGAGAGAGAGAGAGAGAGAGAGAGAGAGAGAGAGAGAGAGAGAGAGAGAGAGAGAGAGAGAGAGAGAGAGAGAGAGAATTGGATGCATTGGAGCGGCGTTTTGTTTGTTTGTTTTGTTGGTTGTTTTTTTTTTTTTGCCATAGGTCGATTTGCACATGCACGGTCATCCTGAGCGTACACACTGACGCTCTCAGGAGTCACGATAAAAAGAGCAACATATACCTTAAAGAAAAAAATAATTAAAAGGATTTGAGAGAGAGAAAGAAAGAGAAATGAAGAGAGTGACCTGGAAAGAGGGAGGTAGGGGGGAGGGATGGGGGGGGGGTAGTGTCAGGGAGCAGGAAGAGAGATGGGGGAATAGGGAAGGTGAAGAGATTTCCCTTAACAATGTCACCGTTTTCCAAGAGATTCCACGCTTCTGGGATGAAGACGAAGAGAAAAATCAATGCCTAAAAATAGCAGTTCGTCGATGATCTTCTCGCCCGAGGTTTTAAGCCGTTGAATACCCTGCGGACTGACGACGCAGATTTCTGGCGCTGCGACGGGTAAAGGATTTATCCAGAAAAGGTTATATATATCATATATATCATATATAACTCCAACATTGGTTGTGTGCCACACCAAACCCTTTACCCTTCCACTCATGCCACCATTCGCTCCCCCCCCACTCCCTCCTCATCTTCTCTCTCTCTCTCTCTCTCTCTCTCTCTCTCTCTCTCCAAAGTCCCAACTTTAAACTCAATATAAACCAACACCATCACGCTTTTGTTACATAGGATTAGGATTTCATAGCAAAAGCAGAAGAACCAAAACAACAACAAACTATTTGGGTGGGGTAGGATGGGAATGGGTATATCCCACAAAAGTTCCTCTCCCCATCCTCTTGTCATGTAAAAATGCATCCCGATGCAGGGGGAGTGGGGGGGAATGATTGGGTGGGGAAGTGCGGTAGACAAACTACATCATCCCACAACTGAACCCGGAAGATGGGGTCGGGGTGGCAGGAATTCCAAACTGACCCTTTTAGCCAGAAACAAGGTAACTGAAGATCATCTCCAAGATTAAACAAATTGGCAAGCCACGCGAGTGTTTAACAAAGAACTGGCACCAGCGACCCTGACCTTGGACCAAATATGATGGCGCGGTAGGCTGGCTATTAACTTCGATAATTACTACATGTATAATTGTTCCTACGAAGTTCAGTCAAAATATCAATGCCTAAGAGTAAGATATGTATCTTAAAATATGGCGTGCCACGAACAAACCGACTGACTGACTGATAGACAGACAGACTTGTGGCTCATTCTGATTCCCGACTATTTCAGAAAAGTCCAGATATGTGGAAATACAAATATAATAGTCCGCATTTCAGAGCAAAACAAATGGAATAGTTTCATTCTATTTAAAGCAACCAATACTATAAGGCGCTGAAGACATGTTATCGACAAGGATGGGGAAATATTAAAATTCAGGAATGAATATAAGCCTACATTTAGTTTTAGAAATCTAGACATGAGGTCCTCTCTAAACCACAAGGTAGGAGGTCTGAAAGGGAAGGGTAGAGGGAGAGATAAAAGAGAGAGAGAGTGATAGAGAAAGACAGACAGTCAGACATCAACAGAGAGACATATAGAAAGAGATTAGTAGGGGAAGGGAGGGGGTGGGGGACAGAAAAAAATAAATTAGGGTGACATGACGAGGAGTGAGTGGACGAGGAAGGAAATGATGGGAATTGTTCATGGATTGTTATTGGTCCGGGTTGAGAACCGGGGA
>CM072527.1:24764987-24809987 GCA_036898135.1 Oncomelania hupensis | reverse complement strand
CAAGAGCTGCTCAAGGCGCTAGCCGATACAGGATCTAACTCAAGCCGCCCGAGGCGCCAACTTGCAGCCTTTGGGCGCATCGTAATAACGCTCCAGACAACTGAGCACAATCCTGGGCAGCCAGGGATGAGAGAGAAGGACTTAGGTGCATGCTGGGTGTGTTCTTGTCGCCGGCACTCACCCGTCTAGGACATGAGCGTCATGATCTTTAAAGTCCGTTATGATGGAATGTATGCGACATGTACTAGACCTCGGTTTATACTCTTATCCGAAGGAGTAGGAAACGGGAGTAAAGTGTCTTTCCCAAGGACACAACACAATGCCCCGGCCTGGGCTCGAACCCGGGACCTTCAGATCCGCAAGCCAAAGCTCTACCATTAGGCCACCGTGCCTCCCTAAGGTGCCTTTCTAAGCTTGCAACCAGCGAATTAAGATCTTTATACAACGTCGTTCTCGCGCAGATGTTTTAGTGCCGTACACTGACTGGTTTTACCATTAACGTTGGCCTCAGGATAGGAGAGAGAGAGAGTGAGAGAGAGAGAGAGAGGGAGAGAGAGAGGGAGAGAGAAGTGTTTGGGGGGAGGGGAGGGGAGAATGAGCTACTAAACAACACAACGCACCACAGGAATGGATACTTCTTGGCTTTACTGACACAAACTTTTAACACTTGAAACTTTAAAAAATAGTATGGATTAACATTTAAGACTAATAAAAAAAAAGTCTAATGAACAGAGAGAGACAGACAGAGTGACAGACAGATAGAAAAAGATCGACAGACAGAGGTTTTAGAAGCTCTATTTCGAACCCGAGCAGTAAGAGCGAGGGACAGGTCATTGGCACTGACCTCATAAAGCTGGCCAGAAGAACAGGCAGACCCCCAACTGTCTCCATATTGACAGAATATTATGTCTGATTAAAAGGTACCTGCAAATATTCATGCTACATGTAAGGCCCAATACGGAGAATCATCATCATCATCATCATCATCATCATCATCATCATCATCATCATCATCATCATCATCATCATCATCTTCTTCTTCTTCTTCTTCTTCTTCTTCTTCTTCTTCTTCTTCTTCTTCATTATCTAAATCATCATTTCTTCGACGTGTATCAAAGCAAACCACCGCTGGCTGAACTGTGTACAAGTTCCACGCCGATGCTTTTCTATTTTGGGAACCTATTGGTCTTAAACCAGAAGCCAAGATGAAAATCAAATCGCCTTTTAATAGGATAGACTTGAACTTCCGACAGCCAATGACTAAACTTAGGGCTCCGTGACGTTGAGCCGTTGAGCCAAGTTATGATAGATGAGGCTTTCTTAAGGGTGGTGGGATCTTCTTCTTCTTCTGCGTACCACCCACAACTAAAGGTGGGATCGTGTACGTCTATGTCCCTTTATTCCGACAGCTATGTTCCCACAGCTAGGGTGGCAAAGCTTTATGTTTATTTTATTTCATTTACTATATAGCGCTTTTTCAGCTCAAGAGCTGCTCAAGGCGCTGGCCGATGCAGGATCTAACTCAAGCCGCCAGAGGCGCCCACCTGCAACCTTTAGGCGCATAGTCTGACGTCCAGACGACTGAACACAATTCTGGGCGACTGGGGATAGGTAGAATGGACCTAGTGCGTGATGGATGTATCTGTGTAGCCGACATTCACCCGTCTAGTACATGAGCGTCAGGATCTTTAAAGTCAATGCGATGGAATGCGTGCGCGCACAGAATAGGCCTGGGTTTATACTCTCCTCCAAAACTGTGTCCCCCAGCTCTGTTCCCTAATCTCTATGTTTCCAAAGCTATGTTACCTAACCTCTAAGTTCCTACAGGTGTTCCCTAAACTCTATGTTCTCACAACTATGTTTTTTGTTATTTTGGACACTTTATTGTCTTTTTTTTTTCTTGGGAAATTCTGAGCCCCTTCCCCAGTCTGTGGCGCGACCAAACCCAACCTACCTAACGTTAGCTGTGTTTGGGAAGTTTGGCTGGGGTAGCAAACTGGAGTACCCGGGAAAAAAACCAATACGTTGCCAAAATCGAAAGTAAATAATATTTGGAAAAAAAACGTCCAGATGCTGGGTCGATCCCACACCTGTCAGGCCCCTGCCGACGAGGCAAGTTAGTCCCGCCTGGCCTTAAACCACTCGGCCACAAGGCTCGTCGTTCCCTAGTCCCTATGTTCCCACGGCTTTTGACACATCTCTATATTCCCTAATCTCTGCTCCAATAGCTATGTTCCGACGTCTCTATGTTATTTAATCTCTAAGTTCCCTAATCTATATGTTCCCTAATCTGTTTCTTAATCTATCTGTTTTTACAGCTATATTCCATAATCTCTGTTTCCACAAATATGTTTCCAAATCTATATGTTTCCACAGCTATGTTCCCTAATCTCTGTGTTGTTACATTCCTATGTTTCTTAATTTGTGTGTTCCCTAAGCTCCATGTTCTCAAAGCTCTATGCTCCCTACGTTCTATGATCCCTAAGCTGTTCCCACACCTATGTTACCAACGCTCTATGTTAATACAGCTGCTGTGTTTTCACAGTTTAGTTATTTAACTTCTCTATAAACAATAAGCTTTATGTTCATACAGCCTCATATTTTTATGTATTAGCTTACTTGTTCAACGCGTTTTTCGCGTTTTGTTTCATAGTTGTTCTCTATTTATGTAAACGCCTACAGTCAGGTGTAGATTAGGCAAATTAATAATAATAATAATAATAATAATAATAATAATAATAATAATAATAATAATAATAATAACAATAACAATAATAATAATAATAATAATAATAATAATAATAATATTAATAATATTAATAATAATAACAATAATAATAATAATAATAATAATAATAATAATAATAATAATAATAATAATAATAATAATAATAATAATAAAATAATAATAATAATAATAATAATAATAATAATAATAATAATAATAATAATAATAATAATAATAATAATAATAATAATAATAATAATAATAATGTTTCACTAAAATTATGCTGTTGATTCCAAGCTCTAAAACTCCACTCCCGTCCCCCACCATCATTGCTAACTCTTGAAACTCCCTTCCACCATCAACCTTCCCTTCACTCACTGTAGCAATACTTCTTACATCACCAATCTCTTCATTCACTGTAGTAATACTTCATACATCACCCTTCTCTTCACTCACTGTAGTAATACTTCATACATCACCAATCTCTTCATTCACTGTAGCAATACTTCATACATCACCCTCCTCTTCATTCACTGTAGTAATACTTCATACATCACCCTTCACCTTCACTCACTGTAGTAATACTTCATACATCACCCTTCTCTTCATTCACTTTAGTAATACTTCATACATCACCCTTCTCTTCACTCACTGTAGTAATACTTCATACATCACCCTTCTCTTCATTCACTTTAGTAATACTTCATACATCACCCTTCTCTTCACTCACTGTAGTAATACTTCATACATCACCCTTCTCTTCACTCACTGTTGTAATACTTCATACATCACCCGCCTCTTCACTCACTGTAGTAATTCTTCATACATATCACCCTTCTCTTCACTCACTGTAGCAATACTTCATACATCACCCTTCTCTTAACTCACTGTAGCAATACTTCATACATCACCCTTCTCTTCACTCACTGTAGTAATACTTCATACATCACCCTTCTCTTCACTCACTGTAGCAATACTTCATACATCACCCTTCCCTTCACTCACTGTAGTAATACTTCATACATCACCCTTCTCTTCACTCACTGTAGTAATACTTCATACATCACCCTTCTTTTCACTCACTTTAGTAATACTTCATACATCACCCTTCTCTTCACTCACTGTTGTAATACTTCATACATCACCCTTCTCTTCACTCACTGTAGTAATACTTCATACATCTCCCTTCTCTTCACTCTCTGTAGTAATACTTCATACATCACCCTTCTCTTCATTCACTGTGTGTGGCAATACTTCATACATCACCATTCTTTTCACTCACTGTAGTAATACTTCATACACCACCCTTCTCTTCATTCATTGTGTGTGGCAGTACTTCATACATCACCCTTCTCTTCACTCACTGTGTGTGGCAATACTTCATACATCACCCTTCTCTTCACTCACTGTGTGTGGCAATACTTCATACATCACCCTTCTCTTCACTCACTGTAGTAATACTTCATACATCACCCTTCCCTTCATTCACTGTGTGTGGCAATACTTTATACATCACCTTTCTCTTCACTCACTGTTGTAATACTTCATACATCACCCTTCTCTTCACTCACTGTAGTAATACTTCATACATCACCCTTCTCTTCACTTACTGTTGTAATACTTCATACATCACCCTTCTCTTCACTCACTGTAGTAATACTTCATACATCTCCCTTCTCTTCACTCACTGTAGTAATACTTCATACATCACCCTTCTCTTCATTCACTGTGTGTGGCAATACTTCATACATCACCATTCTTTTCACTCACTGTAGTAATACTTCATACATCACCCTTCACTTCATTCACTGTGTGTGGCAGTACTTCATACATCACCCTTCTCTTCACTCACTGTAGTAATACTTCATACATCACCCTTCACTTCATTCACTGTGTGTAACAATACTTCATACATCGCCTTTCTCTTCACTCACTGTTGTAATACTTCATACATCACCCTTCTCTTCATTCACTGTAGTAATACGTCATACATCACCCTTCTCTTCACTCACTGTTGTAATACTTCATACATCACCCTTCTCTTCATTCACTGTGTGTGGCAATACTTCATACATCACCCTTCTCTTCACTCACTGTAGTAATACTTCATACATCACCCTTCTCTTCACTCTCTGTAGTAATACTTCATACATGATCCTTCATTCACTGTAGCAATACTTCATACATCACCATTCTCTTCACTCACTGTAGTAATACTTCATACATCACCCTTCTCTTCACTCACTGTAGTAATACTTCATACATCACCCTTCTCTTCACTCACTGTAGTAATACTTCATACATCACCCTTCTCTTCATTCACTGTGTTTGGCAATATTTCATACATCACCCTTCTCTTCACTCACTGTAGTAATATTTCATACATCACCCTTCTCTTCACTCACTGTTGTAATACTTCATACATCACCCTTCTCTTCACTCACTGTAGTAATACTTCATACATCACCCTTCTCTTCATTCACTGTAGTAATACTTCATACATCACCCTTCTCTTCGTTCACTGTAGTAATTCTTCATACATCACCCTTCTCTTCACTCACTGTAGTAATACTTCATACATCACCCTTCTCTTCACTTACTGTAGTAATAGTCCATACTTCACCCTTCTCTTCACTCTCTGTAGTAATACTTCATACATCACCCTTTTCTTCACTCACTGTAGTAATACTTCATACATCACCCTTCTCTTCATTCACTGTAGTAATACTTCATACATCACCCTTCTCTTCACTCACTGTAGTAATACTTCATACATCACCCTTCTCTTCATTCACTTTAGTAATACTTCCATACATCACCATTCTCTTCACTCACTGTAGTATTACTTCACACATCACCCTTCTCTTCACTCACTGTAGTAATACTTCATACATCACCCTTCTCTTCACTCACTGTAGTAATACTTCATACATCACCCTTCTCTTCACTCACTTTAGCAATACTTCATACATCACCCTTTTCTTCACTCACTTTAGCAATACTTCATACATCAACACTCACTGTGGCAAAACTTCATACATCACCCTTCTCCACCCATACATCACCCTTCTCTTCACTAACTGTAATAATACTTCATACATCACCCTTCTCTTCACTCACTGTAGTAATACTTCATACATCACCCTTCTCTTCACTCTCTGTAGTAATACTTCATACATCACTCTTCTCTTTACTCACTGTAGTAATACTTCATACATCACCCTTCTCTTCACTCACTTTAGCAATACTTCATACATCAACACTCACTGTGGCAAAACTTCATACATCACCCTTCTCCACCCATACATCACCCTTCTCTTCACTAACTGTAGCAATACTTCATACATCAACCCCAAAATCACACATTTCGGCGTCACGGAGCCTTTTCAAATTCACAGCGAGTATTGACCCACCAGCGAAAATAAGATCAAGCTCCCCAAATAAAATTTAACAAAATATAAAAAAAACTTCAAAAAGTACGGTTGGGATACAAAGTAATAAAATTGGTTTGTTTGTGTGGCAATGAATAGCAAGAAGGTGGATTGTAAACCTAGCGCCGCTGCCAAAAATGTCTTTATAAGTTGTAGGCACAATTGTCTGTTTACTTAACAAAGAAAAGACGTTTAGATTTCCAAATTTTGCGGATGGTTGGATTTAAAAAAAATCATCACTTATTATATCATCAAGTAATGTTTCAAGTCAACCCTTTGTCACACACAATTCTACAGTCCTCTTTCATATTCTGGACCTATAATTGCATGTCCCCCCCTTAATGACCATCCCCACACCATCCCCCACTTAACCCACACCATCTCCACGCTCCAATCCCACTCTCCCAAAAACACTCCCTGACTCACCTGGATCAGGTTTATCACCTGCCCCATCCTGTTTTCCAGCGATAACATGCTCGGTCTGTATTTCCGTCTGAACGTTATGCGATATTTATTACTAATAAAGCGCGTAGGACTGAGCCCCCGCATGCGCGCACACACACAAACACACACGCACGCACACACAAACACCCATACAAACACACATACACAGAGTTACACACACGCACATCCACGCATGGACACACACAGGAATAGGAAAAGGCACATGCACACACACACTAACACACACACACACACATACACCTCCCCTCTTAACAACACATTTAGATGATGCCACTGTTATAAGCAAATAAAGTATGATTGCTTCTGTACAATGATTCAGAACCAAATCGCCAACTGTGAGTATACCACTGTAATAAAGAATACCCCACCACAGAGAAATAAAGCTGCCATAATTATATTTCATTATTACGTAAAAGTGAAGAGGACATTACCATTACCGGGCGCCGATTTGTGGGTTCACATTTTATTAATATTACACATTGGAAATGATCGTTTGTTCACACGCACACGTCGATAGCGCTGACTTGGTGGTCCCTGACGTTACACAAATCAGCAAGTTGGCGTCTTCGGCATTTGAGTTCCAACCAAACTTCCGCCAGCGCCTTGACCAATCCTTTGAGGTCCTCAGTGCGCGATGCACAACGGTCATTGGTATTACATGTATGGCTTATGTTCTATGATAAGCATCATGGCTGGAATTCATTGTCGTTTTTTTTCTTTCTTTTCTATATAGTAAGCCTTCGCAAATAAAGGCAAAACAAAATGAGCTGGACATGATGATTTTAAAACATGAACGGCGCTGGACAGGTTCACGGGGCCGAACAACAACAGCAGACAGAGCGGAATGGCGAAAACTATCCGCATCAGCTTTCCCCTGTCTCCCCAGCGACCCGACAGGCTGAGGGATTAGGTACACGTAGATAGAGCCGTGCATAGTTAGTGTAGAGCTGAAAGGCTGTTTCACCGCCTTAATGAATTATCCTCAACACCTGCCTGCATGCAATCTTCTGCACACCTGTTGCAATTTAGTACACTGTCATCGTCAAAAGCAGCAGCAGCAACAGCAGTGTAGTTATTGTCGTCTACGTTGTCGTCGCAGTTATCATCATCAGCTGAAGCGACGTTATCATCGTCGCCATCCTCCTCCTCCTCCTCCTCCTCCTCCTCATCATCATCATCATCATCATCACCACCCCCACCAAAACCACCGGTGTCTTCCTTGTCGTCATCGAGGTTGTCTTTATCATCACCCTCGTTTTCGTCCTCCTCCTCCTCCTCCACATCAAGAACGTTAATAATTAATTAGTTTTATGGTCGTCGTGGTCATCATCCTAATCAATGCTCTCTTCTTCTTCGTCTTCTTTTCTCCTCTACCTCTTTCTCATCATCATCATCGCCATCATCATCAACAACAACAACATGCCTATCATCATGATGGGGTAAGTGAAAGGTGAAGAACGTAGAAAGAGTGATAGCCTAGAAAGCGATGAAGCAAATAAAGCAGCAACAACAGAACACAAAAACAAAACAAACTGTACTTCCGTTAAAGGCAGCCACCGCGTCCAAAAAGCCACGGTCTCTCTCTCTCTCTCTCTCTCTCTCTCTCTCTCTCTCTCTCTCTCTCTCTCTCTCTCTCTCTCTCTCTCTCTCTCTCTCAGACCACATTTTTACCATAAATGCAATTGTTGAAAAATGTTTTTCCAAAAGAGGTGGCAAATTATACGCCTGTTTCGTGGACCTAAAGAAAGCGTTCGACTCTGTACAGCATCAACCTCTGTTTGAAGTACTGCTACACAAAAATAATATCGATGGAAAATACATCAAGGCGATTATGTCCATTTACAAGAAAGTGTTGTCATGTGTCAGAGTCGAAGACAGACTCACAGAATTGTTTGAATGTCCAGTAGGCCTGAGACAAGGTTGCATTTTGAGCCCGGAAATGTTTTCATTGTTCATTAACGAGGTTGCAACAGCTGTAGATAATGAAGGTATGCATGGCATACAAAATAATACTGCCAAATTTGATTGACCTATTTTTGTTGTTATTTGCAGATGACATTGTTCTTTTGTCTATTACCCCCCAGAGGGTTGCAGAACCAAATCAATATTCTGAATGATGCATGTACAAGATTATTTTTGATTATTAACACTGATAAAACGAAGGTCATTGTTTTTCGTAAAGGGGGTTTCCTAGGAAACTATGAGAATTGGAATTTAGATGGGAACAAATTGGAAGTTGTAAATTAATACAATTACCTAGGTTTTATGTTCACGACAAAAATGAGCATCAGTAAAGGTGTACATGCACTAGCGTTAAAGGGAAGAAAAGCTTGTTTTGAATGCGTGAAAACGATCTCCAAAGTAAGAGATATCTCCAGAAACTGATACTTTAAAATTTTTGATACCCAAGTTCAGCCAGTATTGTTGTATGCCTCTGAAGTTTGGGGTCTCCACAGACTAGACAACATTGAAAAGGTCCATACTTTTGCTTGTAAACGTTTTTTGAATATTCCAATAGATGTGCCAAATAAATTGTATGGAGAAACAGGGAGGTGGCCCGAAGATTGTGTGAAATGTATGTATGTAATTTTTTTTGGGAAGTAAACGGACGATGTCCAAATGTCATGTCTCTCTCTCTCTCTCTTTCTCTCTCTCTTTTTTTTTTCTCTCTCTCCCCTCCCTATCTCTCTCCCTCTCTCCCCCTCTCTTCGTCTCGAATTCTCTCACTCAATCACGCGAACACACACACATACGTCTTTGCATATCTCTCTCACCTCTCTCGCACTCACACAGGCACGCACATACGTTCACACGCACACTTCTGCTTCCTCTCTCTCTCTCTCTCTCTCTCTCTCTCTCTCTCTCTCTCTCTCTCCCTCCCCTCTCTCCCCAGCCAGCCAACCGGCCCATTCAATTTGTGATAATGAAGAAGCCCTGCAGTGCAGGCTAACGCGCAGACGTGGCTTTGACGTCACTGGCAGGAGGCTCAACTTTTAACCTATAAACTGCCACTGTAGTCTATGGCGCCAGTTACAACTAATCGTTTTAATGAAACGGGAAAAGTTCAGCCTGGCCATAGCTGTAGAAGTAGCAAGCACCAATAGCAACAGCACAATAAATGCCACAATTCTTCATCGCTCCCCCACCCATCCAACTCACCTACAAATACACCCACCACTGACAAACCACTCCTCCTCTCCGACACATCTTATAGACTGCCGCTATATTGATACTGTAATGATAATTATGATAGTGTTACAATTCATCGGTTGTGTTGTATTTAAACGGGTTAGGGCGGAGATGGGGAGAGAGAGAGAGTGAGAGAGAGAGAGAGAGGGAGAGAGAGAGAGAGAGAGAGAGAGAGAGAGAGAGAGAGAGAGAGAGAAAGAGAGAGCAGTGTGCGGCATGGTATAACACTCATCCACTCACTCGCCCACCAACCCCTCAAAAAGAAAAAAATATAAAAGATACATCCTACCAAACTTGATCAATCATCCACACCTCCACCCCAATCTTGTCCTTCCACCTCAGCAACTCCAACACTAAACTGCCACTAGTTCTCTATCAAGACCAGTGAGACAATGGGTAGTTTGTAATGACATGGGGAAAGTTCAGTCTTCCTGCTTTAACAATAAGGGTTCTTATACAGCGCTTTAAGTAAGGGAATTAACAACAAAAGGCAAAGCAGTTTTCAAGGTCTTATTACTAATTTTAACAGGACCTGCCGATTTTTTTTAGATATATTTAGCAATATCATTTACAGTAATGGATTGTATCTAAAAAAATTATTGTGCTTTATAGAACTCCCTTTGTAAATTATTTATTTTTACCCCTTTGAGCTAAATAAACTTTTTTAGAAGCATATTTTTTAAATATTAATTTGTGTACAAACAATGTAATACTTCTATAAATAACATATTTTTAAATGTAAATAACGTATTATTTACCTAAACAATGTATGTCATGATATAGGTAAATAAGGCATCGTTGTTAAAATAAAGAGTTATTTCCCGAATATAATGCATTATTTTGCAAAATATGCTAAATAATGTATGATTTAGAAGATATTGCTAAATAATGCATTACTTACGTAAACATAATCATTGTTCAGGGACTGAAATTTTTTTCATTATATAGGGGATTCGCAGGTACATGTCGTATTATTGCAAGGTTATGTGATAAAGAACATTTCAAAATTGTGACTTTAGCTTTTTTTGCCATTTAAAATGACCTGTCAGGTGCCAATCGTTTGCAGCCTGTGGACAAGGCAAGTTAGTCCTACCTTAGGCTACGCGGTCTTAAGGCTTATATTGGTTGTTGTTGATGTTTTACACTTTATTGTCCCTTGTTAACTGGAAATTCTGGGCCGCCTCCCCTGGGGAAGGCGGAGAGAGAGAGAGAGAGAGAGAGAGAGAGAGAGAGAGAGAGAGAGAGAGAGAGAGAGAGAGAGAGAGAGAGAGAGAGAGAGAGAGTTCAGATTTCAGATTTTAATGCATTTCACGGCCTTGGGCCCATATGCGTACCAAGGAACAGAGGGGAAGGGAGGTCATTCCTTCACCAACTCTCGAGCAATGGTATTTTCTCAATACAACAAATTCAAAATAGAATTCAAGCTACGTCAACACCAAACAGGAGAAAAATTCTTGTAAACATAATATAGTGTAGGATACAAAAGGATTAAGCTATAATAATAAAAAAACAAAAAACAACAACAACAAAAACCACCTAAATAATACATATATAAATGACACTAATTATTACATGATCCCATAAAAACATTGATAACGATAACAACTGTATGATACAATAAGGGAAAAAACCAAACAAGTGATGTTATTAATAACTGTATGAAAATGATTTGTTGTGTATTATCCATCCATGAATGCACTCACCCACTCTCTCTTATCTATCTATCTATCTATCTATCTATCTATCTATCTATCTATCTATCTATCTATCTATCTATCTATCTATCTATCTATCTATCTATCTATCTATCTATCTATCTATCTATCTATCTATCTATCTATCTATTTAAGATGAAGTGTAACAAGGATTCTTCAGTTAGTACGTTTATATGAGACTCGTCGATGTTATTTGATCATAATAATGTTTTTTTTTTTTCCAATTTATTTTCTTTGTATTTATTTATTTTTATTTTTATTTTGTTTTCATTTGTTTTTGTCTTATCATTTCGGTGAAAAAGACATTAAAACAAACAACAACAACAACAAAACATGATTTGTTACATGTTTCAGTCTTTATTTGCCATATATTATTTAGGGATTGACGTCTGTAGAATATATGAAAGTATTATATAGAAGAAAGCAAATTATTGATAGGTAATCAGCATTCGTTACATAATAGAGGTTCATGAAATCAATGTTGGGTCGACAAGTTTCTTCCTTCTTCCTACAGCATAATGGATGTATTTGCTAAGAGAACGATATCTGTCAGAGTCATAATTTACAAGCAATTGTGTAACAGACATGAGGTTATTTAGGAATCTGCTGCGCAGATCGTTGTACAATGGACAAACAAAAACAAAATGATGTTCATCTTCCAGTTGACTCTTACAGTAATCACACATTTTATTTAATACATTTTCACTATACCTGTGCATACTGTTGTTAATCGGTAGAACTCCAAATCTAAACTGTGTTAAGGCTACGCGAAAACAATAAATATCAATATCTATAATGTACGACTCTTAGTTACATTCTGTTTTAAATGAACGAAACAATGCATATCTGTCTTTCTCATTGATTACTGCTTCCCATTCTTGTCTAAACATATCTTGTAATCTTTCCTTACACATTCTGAGAAAGGCATTTACGTTACCAACCCCCTGTTGCAACCATACGAAATAAAACCCACTAGTTGACAAAATGTTACGAATATCAGAAGCCCACGTCTGTTTACCATTTGTGTCCAAATTAACTAACATTTCATAAGCTTGCTTTGGTAATCTGTCTTGACCCATTTCTAAAAGTCTAAGCCAATATCTAAGAGAGAGAGAGAGAGAGAGAGAGAGAGAGAGAGAGAGAGAGAGAGAGAGAGAGAGAGAGAGAGAGAGAGAGAGAAAAGAAAGAGAGAAAGAGAGCATAAAACTAATACTGAAGCTTAAGTAGACTGCGACAGACATAATTATACAAGATAGATAGATAGATAGATAGATAGATAGATAGATAGATAGATAGATAGATAGATGGATGGATGGATAGATAGATAGATAGATAGATAGATAGATAGATAGATAGATAGATAGATAGATAGATAGATAGGTAGATAGGTAGGTAGGTAGGTAGGTAGGTAGATAGATAGATAGATAGATAGATAGATAGATAGATAGATAGATAGATAGATAGATAGATAGATAGATAGATAGATAGATAGATAGATAGATAGATAGATAGATAGATAGATAGATAGATAGATAGATAGATAGATAGATAGATAGATAGATAGATAGATAGATAGATAGATAGATAGATAGATAGATAGATAGATAGATAGATAGATAGATAGATAGATAGATAGATAGATAGATAGATAGATAGATAGATAGATAGATAGATAGATAGATAGATAGATAGATAGATAGATAGATAGATAGATAGATAGATAGATAGATAGATAGATAAGAGAGAGTGGGTGAGTGCATTCATGGATGGATAATACACAAACAAAAGACAATACATGTATATTGAACTTCTTACAAAGAACAGACCAGTTTTTAATCTTCTGGTTTCAGCTCCTGCACGAGTAATATATATTTTAGTACTCGCTAAGGATTATTTCAACATTTAACCGTTAAATATCAACGGAACAAGCGAAATTTCCACAAAATAATTTAGTAATCCAAATAGTTTGCACAATCCATATTGCACATAGAAGAAGAATTTTTTGAGTTCAAGATCGAAGGCAGCAAAAAGTGGTTTTAGTATCTTTCTCCACTTGTCTCATATTTAGTAAACATGTTTGTGGTCCAAGTATTTTCATTTTCACAAAGGACACAGTAATTCAGCTGGTCCTGATTTGGTTCCAAAGAGTCCATTGGACCTAAAGCAATAACCATGTAACAGTAATTCAGTGTTATAAAAACACACATATAAAATAAACTATGTCAGAAAAAGAAGATACAAGCCTGGGTCACTGACGAAGTACTAGACCTCTGTGATTAGCGCAGAGCATTGAAAGGGCCCAAGCATCCCAATCCACAGGCAGCGGAAGAATATCGAAAAGCTAACCCATTGATACGGAAGAAGGTGGCAGAGGCAAAAGAGAGCTGGATCGCCATGCAGCGCGAGTCAATCCAGCAAACCCTGGAGAGGGGAAACAGCAAAGAGGCATTCAACACCCTCAACAAGCTGACAAAACCCCATCAGAACAGGACTTCTGTGATTAAAAACCACGATGGAGACACAGTGCACAGCGGTGCTAAAACGATGGACTGAATACTGCCAGAGCTCTATAACCACCCCATAAAACCTGACGTGAACCTGTTGACCACTGGAATACCGCAGTAACTCCAGAGCCGCTGCCAATACTAAAACAAGAAATGTAGCAGGCAGTCCACAGTATGAAGATTGCCAATATTAAAACAAGAAATGTAGCAGGCAGTCCACAGTGTGAAGATTGGAAAAGCTCCAGGTTCTTACAACATTGCAGCAGAACTTCTGAAGCATGGCGGGGAGGAGATGACGCGAACCTTATTGGCCATCTGCCAAAAAATCTGGGAAAAGAACGCGTGACTACACGGTGGACTCGATTACTGATAATTCCACTCCCCAAAAAGGAAACATGAAGCAGTGCAAGAATTACAGCCTTATTAGCCATCCCAGCAAGACCATGTTGAAAGTTATATTGAACAGACTGAAGAACCAGGCAGTATCTTACTCGCAGAAGAGCAGGCAGGTTCCAGACCAGGAAGAGCACAGTTGAACAAATCTGTAACTTCCGTATCGTGGCTGAAAAACCCTTCAACACCAAAAGGACCTATACCACGATTTCATCGATTTGAAAAGGCATTTGACAGAGTTTGGCACCAAGGTTTGTGGCACGCCCTGCGGCGCTTCAATATTGAAGAAGGCTTGGTCCAAACAATTGAAGCACTTTACAACAGTACCAGCAGTGCATTCCTGCTTAATAGACTAGAGAAGCCTTCCAGACCACAGTGGGTGCCAAGGCTGCATACTGTCTCCACTCCTCTTCAACATATTCTTTGAAAACATCATGGAAGAAACTCTCCAGAACTTCCAAACTACCATCTCCATTGGAAGAAGACTATTGTGCCATCTGCGCTTCGCTGATGAAACTGACCTAATGGTAAGCAGCGATCAGGAACTCTAAGACCTAATAGACCGGGATGGTGCTTATGGAGGTTAGCTCAGAATAGAGCAAGGTGCTGGTGAATAGTCACAGCAACATCAGCACCAACATCACAATAAACAGGGAGAAGCTGGATGAGGTGTAATCATTTAAGTATCTTGGCTCCATCATAACAACGCAGATCCCCCCCCCCCCCCCCCCACAGAGGTCAAGAGCAGACTGGCTGTGGCCATGTCAACCATGGCGGGCAGGCTTGAACGAGATCTGCACCAAGGTAAAACTCGTCAGGTCACTGGTCTTGGACGTTCGGCTCTACGGCTGCGAAAGCTGAACATTAGCAGCAAAATAGGAAAAATGTATTTGAAATGAAATGCTATCGCAGATTGCTGCATTTCACCTGGCTTGAACGCAAGACGAATGACCACGTCAAAAGTCCGGTCCCGTCACTTGCAGGCCCTCAAGAACCACTCCTTCCACTGTGTAGATGGGGAAGCTGGCGTTGTTTGCAAAAACTATCCTGCAAGGAACATTGGAAGGAGGCAGGCGCAGAGGACAGCAAAGGAAGAGCTGGACAGATGACGTCAAAAAATGGACGGCGCTAGACATGTCGCGCCTCCTGACAATAGCTACAGACAGATCGAAGTGGCGACAACTCTCTTCGTCGGCATCCATCATGTCTCCCCAGCAGCCTGTCCAGCTGCGAGACTAAACTGAACATAAAATATAATTTTTAATGGGAATACATTTGTCTCGGATACATTAAAGGAGAAGGGGGGGGGGAGAGGGCGGAGATAGAAAGAAGTTAGGGTAGATTATGGGTGTACGGGTCCGCTGTAGGCCAAAATCCCAAGACCCCTGAACGGATTTTGGAACTTCGTAGACCTAGGTTAGCGGGCAGCCTCCATTAGCATCGCATGTTATGTCTATCTTATTTGCCATTTTTCAAACGTCAAGGTCACTAGGGTTTATTATTTTCTAAACAGGCTTTTAGCGCTGTATCTCAAATTGTCTGAACCGATTTGGATTTTTTTTTTGGCTTGCAGATAGTGCTCTATTGTTATTCCTTTGAACAGACTGATTTTAAGTTAGGAGAGTGTATATGGAAATGCATTTCAATGGCTTGCCATCTTGTTATTCACTAATTTGGCAGTGTTCCGTCAACAACAACAAAACTTCATTCACATTTAATATGGATGTACATTCTGTCACCGTTTACATTTATCGTCTCCTTTTCAATTTTCTTTCTTTGATTCCCTTGTGTTCTAGTTAGACACTGTCCTTCCTCAACAGTGCCAGCTGTCTACCTTCATTTCTTTCTCATATCTCTTTACTTCCAAATTTATTTTCTTCTTTCCCTTTGCTTGCTTTCCAACCTCTGCCTGTGTTTCTTTGTTGCTTTCATTCCCATGTTGAATGTGTGTTCCTCCGTCTAGCTGTTGGCAGCTACAAACAACACATACACCCACTTGACAAAGTACCTGCAAACACTCTTAACTCTCCCACCAAACCTTCGCTTATTCTCCTCCTCCTCTTCTTGTTCTTCTTAGTTTTTCTTGTTAACGTTCACCTTCTTTTTCTTTTTCTTTCTTTCTTTCTTTGTTTCTTTCTTTTTATCTCTTCTTCTTCTTATCCTCATCCTTCTCCTACTCTTTCAACATCTTATTCTTGTTCTCCTTATTCTTGTTGTGTGCGTGTGTGGGTATGTGTGTGTGTGGGTATGTGTGTGCGTGTGCGCAGATCTTGATTATATTGTTACATCATGGTGTTATTGTTATGAAGTTATTTTGCTATACTAATTGTTATTGTTACTGTCGCGAAACGAAACGCTCGCGAGTATTTTTATTTTTCCAAGTGCAAATTGTTGTATAGAGTGCCTGTGGTACATTTAGAAATATGACGTCAATTTTTCTGCGTGTCAGTCGCCATTTTTTTTATTCCTGGAAAAGAATAAAATGGACGATTTTTTTCGATAATTCTTTTGTGTGAAAGATTGTGATTAATGCCAATAATAAAATTTTAGGGAAAGAAAAGAGGTTGTGAACTATTAATTTTATAAAATATAATATTTGAGGTGATAGGTCATTTGTTTGCGTTGGGAAATTTTCATTGGTTGTTTTAATGATAAAAGTATGGTAACCTTAGTAAAATGAAACAGAGGCGAAATCGGTTAGGAAAACTGTCAATCAGTTGGGAGAGAGATCTAGACTGGACAGGGAGGATTCTACCCAAGCTCCGAGGCAACTTATTCTGTGGGGTGCCAACGACAGTTTAGCTGGAGGCTGGATGTTGTCAGATGTGGTTGGGCCAGGAAATGAGTTGTTCCTCGACGTTTGATCAGCTTTATCTGAATTCTGGCACCGTAGGGTAAATATTTAGATTTTTCTTCATTCAAGATAATTTCCCAAGAAGATTGATAAGTGTGAAACTTTGTTCATTGAATATATGTATTTTCCAGAGGAGAAAAATAGTTTGTTCATTGAATGCATTTGTTTTCAAGAGAAGTGAGATAGTTTGTTCATTTGAAATGCATTTGTTTTCCAGAGAAAGATAGTTGGTTCGTCTGAATGCAGTTGGTTTTCAGGGGACTGATGTGTTGATTAATCGTAACATGTTTTTCCAAGCAGAGCCGGACCTGAAGGAGTTTAAGTTTGTATGAAAATAATTTTCATGCAAATATCTAAGACTAGTTTTGTTCGGCAGGTGGTTTTATTCTGTGGTATGAATCGTCTTGGATCTACGTGACGATGTCATCTTTGAGACTGGCACTGGATTCTTCACTGACGTATTGCTTATGATCGGAGTGACTGATTCTAAGATGGAACTGTACGTTAACGAGGGCTACAGAAGTCACTGGTGGGTCATGGACAGCCTTTAGATCTAACGGCGACATCGACGTCAAGTTCCAGCTCCTATGAACTTTTCTACAACTCATCTAAAGACTGGTTTCTTCATTTGTTAACAACGATTTCAACGAGGACGAAAATAGAAAGCTAAGTAAAAAAAAAACAAACAAACATTATTTTCGGTAACCACGACGAAAAAGTATCGCCAAATTATCGTTCCGATTTCGAAGAAAAAATGAACGGAATATAATAAAATAATCGAACTTGGAAAAACGTGTTATGTGTTTGTGAAGTGTTGGAATGAAATGGTGTACCTTAGGTTTTTTTATTGAAATAAAACCATGTTCTGGGGTAAGTCATGAAAGTCAAGGAAGTCCTTCATCAGTAGTGATCACCCAGTAACACCCAGGTTTGCGACATTCTGGGTTCATCGTCCGGGATTAGAATTTCTGGAAAATTCTAGGGGGTAACGAGCCATTCATTTTTTTTAATGTCAGAGGTGCACCATTAATCCAATACTTTACAAATTCAACACTTCAGCGAGTTTTCATAATTTTTTTTCCATAATAATAAGTTTTTGCTTCAAGTTGTGGTTACCTTGATGTAATTGTTGCACGTCTGCATGAGCATGATTAGAGAGCAGTATAGGTAAAATATTGTTTTATGTTGTTGCTAGTCATTGCTTACATAAAATGTGCATTATATCTGCTAACATGTTAGTGCATCAGTGGTTTCACATTGTATGAGAGCCCAGCTGTGCAAGTATCTTCAGGGAAATCATCTCGTTTGAAATTATTTATTCTGGCGGTTGAGCAGTGAAGACCGGTATTATCCGTAGTAGGATTAAAGATATTTTGGGTATAAGTTTTACTTTTCCAAAATTTCGAACCTTTGATTGCAGAGTTTGCAATAGCTGTTGTACGTAGGTACTAGTGTTTTGGTCGAAGGTATACTTAGACTGAACAGTTTCTGCAACCTATGACGTTTATTATCCTGAAGGAGTATTTAGGGTAAAGTATCGCTCATAGTTTGAAAGTAAGTTTTCCAGCTTAAACTTTAAGTAAGTTGGATGTTCCGAAAACATTGTATAGTTTCAGTGTTGTTCGAAGACAGGCTAGAGGTTAGGTATTGATCGGTGAGGAGTCAACCTAATTAGCTCTGTGTTGCTTAGTCTGGTCAAACCTCTAACCAAGAATTATTTCTAGTTGAGGGTCTGAAAGTCAGATTCGGTAGTGTCCGATTGACAGTTTAACCAATTGTGGTAATTGGTAGTGCTGGTTAGTAAATGTGGGTCTAGTTAGACGTTTTACTTAACCAGGAGACTAAGTGTGGATGATAATCGGGAAGGTAGTGGATTATCGTCGGTGATCGTGTTGTTAGTGTATAACCGTTCACGTAAGGATAGCTGTGACAGAATAGCCGTTTGGGGCTAGAGCGCAGGCGTATCCGTTGTAAGTACTTTAACCTTTGGAAAGGTGAGTACGTTTGAGGCCTAAATAGTCTGTGGTTTTATCTACCAGGGTTACGTGTATTAAAACAGGATTAGTTTAGGGAAATTTTGGCTAGGAGGATGCCGAGGCAGCAACCAGTTCAGATGGAGACTGAGTCTCCGCTGCTAGCCTACAAGCAGGATGGGATCATCCTGGGTCTGACAGATAAGGATCTGGCAGAATATGTGGAAAATAGAAGGAAAGAAGCGGAAGAGAAAGCGGAGAGAATAAGGGAGGAAGAGAAAGCAGAGAGGATAAGAGGGGAAGAGAAATCGGAGAGGATCCGGAAGGAAAAGGAAGAGGAGGAGAAAGCAGAGAGGATCCGGAAGGAGGAGGAAGAGAAAGCAGAGAGGATACGGCAGGAGCAACGGGAGGACCAGCTCCGACGTGAAGAACGAGAAGAGCGCATTATGAGAGAAGAAAGGGAGGCCAAGGCAAAATTGGAACAAATGGCCATGCAGAACGAGTTTGAGTTGAGAAAGGCGCAAGAGTGGACTGCAGATGATGGGGATCAAAATCAAAATTTTTATCCGGAGCCGAGGGCAGCGAGGAGCTGTCTGAATGTGAATGTACCTTATTTGGATGATAAGGACGATGTAGAAGTCTACCTGAAACAGTTTGAGCGTATCGCTACGTTGTCAGGTTGGAACAAGGATGAGTGGGCGATAAGACTGTCTGGTCAATTACGAGGCCAAGCCCGGCAGGTCTACACTGAGATGTCTGATGAGGAGATTATGGATTACGACATGGTCAAGGCTGCGATCATGAGGCGTTTCCAACTGACCGCTGAAACTTATCGGAAACGGTTCAAAGAATTCAAGCGGGGCAGTCATGAAGGCATCAGGGAGTGTAGAAACAGAATGGGGATGTATTTGGACAGATGGGTGGATTTGTCTGAGAAAGAAGGGAAATCAGGTGAGCTGAAAGATTTAATTCTCATGGACAAAATGTTGGAGATAGTGTCTCAAGAGGAGGCGAGATTTATTAGGGAGAGAAACCCTACGTGTGTGGACGAAGTGGTGGTCCATGCTCAAACGTATGAAGATGCGCAGAATGCTGGAGGTCCGATAGCAACGAGGCGGCCCATTGGACCCAGTGCTAGAATGGATAACCGTCCCAGGGTTAACCAGCAAACGCAGAATTCGAACATGGGACAACGACGTAATGGAGGGGTGAGTGGTCAAGCGACAGGTCCTGGTAACGCGGGTACGTCAGGAATAAACAAGTCTCAGCAAAACTTCAAGGGATGTTTTCGATGTGGAGGCCCACATTTGATGAGGGATTGCCAAAAGGCAAATGTGAATAGAAACAGACCAAACTCAAACCTAGCGTCAGCTGTTGTGAATGCGGTCAACGTGACCCAGGAACAGAAACCGTGTAATCGATGTAGTGAAGACGGCTATGAACCGAACTGTGAGTTGAAAGTGGATGGAGTAAAGGCTCAAGGTATTCGGGATACAGGGGCCAGTAGCATTTTGGTGGATTCAAGTTTAGTCTCCCCAAGCAAGTATACGGGTGAGTACCAGAACGTGACACTTGCAGATTCATCCAAGCGAAGGAAAGTGCCCATTGCTGTGGTGCATTTGGAAACTCCGTTTTTCGTAGGAGAAACGCGTGTTTTGGTTTTGAAGACACTGGTACATCAAGTTCTGATAGGAAATAGCAGAAAGATGACAGACGGGACTGAGGTCAAAGTTCCATTGTTTCCGTTGGTAGAGCAACCGGAGGAACAAGTTGTAGCACCGGTACAAACCAGGTTGCAGGAGAAGCAACAAGCACAAGCCAAGCCATGGATTCCTAAACAGATTGACTTAGGGCAAATACGTCCTGAAGATCTATCTAAGGAACAGAAGGCAGACCCGACTTTAGTAAAAATTCGGGAAAGGGCAGAGCTAGGGATCAAGCAAGAAACCCACTACGAGTGGAAGAAAGACATTTTGTACAGAGTTTACATGAGTGAAGGTAAACCATGTAGACAAGTGGTAGTACCAGAACGGTACCGATCAGATGTGCTCAAATTGGCTCATGATACACCGATGGCAGGACATCAAGGAGTACGTCGAACTCGCGACCGGATATGGCGTGATTTCTATTGGCCGGGTATATGTGGTGACGTCAAACGTTATTGTGCGTCATGTGACGTGTGTCAGAGGAGCACGAGGAAGGGAGCCACAAGGAAGGTTCCGATGAAAAGCATGCCGCTCATCAGCACACCTTTCGAGCGAGTTGGGTAGATATCATTGGTCCGATACTACCAGCGTCCAGCAGGGGTCATCGTTACATATTGACCATGGTTGACTATGCCACGCGGTATGTGGAAGCGACACCTCTGAAGGATATCAGGGCAGAGACAGTGAGCGAGGCATTGTGGATCTATTGGACCAGGATGGGAATTCCTAAGGAAGTGATCACAGATAGGGGTACCCAATTCACAAGCGAAATCATGGAGAGAGTGAACAAGCTTCTCAACATAAAGGGGATCCATACTACACCCTTTCACCCGCAAACAAATGGTTTGACAGAGAAGTTCAATGCTACACTCAAGGACATGATGAAGAGACTTTGTCAAGAACAGCCCAAAGACTGGGACAAGTTTTTGCCAGCGTTATTGTTTGCTTACAGGGAGGTACCGCAAGAAAGCTTGCAATTTTCGCCTTTTGAACTGTTGTATGGGCGTGAAGTACGAGGGCCTATGCAGGTTCTACGTCAGGTGTGGACAAATGAGGATGCAGGAGAGGAAGTGCGATCCACGATTAGTCATATCACGGATCTCACGAACAAAATCGAGAAAACTTGTGAGATTGCCAAGAACAACCTCAGCAAGGCAGCGCTCAGGTACACAAGGGCGTATGACAAGAAGGCCAAAGACAGAAAATTTGAGGTCGGGGACAAAGTTTTACTTTTGTTGCCCGCAAAACACAACAAGCTGCAGCTAACGTGGAAAGGTCCTTATCCAGTTGTGGAGAAGGTGGGCAGCTGCAACTACAGAATCAAGATAAGGGGACGTGAAAAACTACTACATGCAAACTTGTTGAAGTTGTATGTCGAACGTGACGGGAAACAGACGAGAACGGATGGAGCACAGCCAAATGCTGTAGTCAGAAAAACAGGTGAAGAGAAAGTGAGTGTTGTGGTTAACGACGTGTGTGATGAAGAGATGGGAGCATTAGGCACAGTCATGCCTGATGATGACAAAACAGAGAAAATCAGGTCAGCCAGCAGACCGATCACAAAGAAGGAAGTCAGAGCATTCTTAGGACTAGTGGGAGGAGATACATCAGCAACTATGCGGAAATCAGCGCTCCGTTGACTGATTTGACAAAGAAAGGTCTACCAGAAAAAGTGGCCTGGGATGAAAAATGTGAAGCAGCATTCGTTAAACTCAAAGATTGCTTGGTAAGCAAACCAGTGTTATTGCTACCTGACGTCAGCAAACCATTTACTCTGAGGAGTGACGCATCAGATGTTGCAGTGGGAGCAGTTTTACTGCAAGATCAAGGGCAAGGGTTACAGCCAGTAGCCTATGCAAGCAAGAAGCTTAACCGTGCAGAGAAAAACTACTCGACCATCGAAAAGGAGTGTTTGGGAGTGGTATGGGCTGTCAAGAAATTTGAACAGTACCTGTATTCAACACATTTCACTTTGGAAACGGACCACCAACCACTCAAATATTTGCAGAAAACCAAGACTGAGAATGGTCGGCTAATGAGGTGGGCTCTCCAGCTGCAACAGTATTCTTTCACAGTCAAAGTTATCAAAGGGAAAGACAACGTTGGCGCAGACTATTTGAGTCGACTGCACTTGTAAAAGAATAGCTTAAACATGGATGTTTCAGCTCAAGAGGAGGGGCGTAATGTCGCGAAACGAAACGCTCGCGAGTATTTTTATTTTTCCAAGTGCAAATTGTTGTATAGAGTGCCTGTGGTACATTTAGAAATATGACGTCAATTTTTCTGCGTGTCAATCGCCATTTTTTTTATTCCTGGAAAAGAATAAAATGGACGATTTTTTTCGATAATTCTTTTGTGTGAAAGATTGTGATTAATGCCAATAATAAAATTTTAGGGAAAGAAAAGAGGTTGTGAACTATTAATTTTATAAAATATAATATTTGAGGTGATAGGTCATTTGTTTGCGTTGGGAAATTTTCATTGGTTGTTTTAATGATAAAAGTATGGTAACCTTAGTAAAATGAAACAGAGGCGAAATCGGTTAGGAAAACTGTCAATCAGTTGGGAGAGAGATCTAGACTGGACAGGGAGGATTCTACCCAAGCTCCGAGGCAACTTATTCTGTGGGGTGCCAACGACAGTTTAGCTGGAGGCTGGATGTTGTCAGATGTGGTTGGGCCAGGAAATGAGTTGTTCCTCGACGTTTGATCAGCTTTAGCTGAATTCTGGCACCGTAGGGTAAATATTTAGATTTTTCTTCATTCAAGATAATTTCCCAAGAAGATTGATAAGTGTGAAACTTTGTTCATTGAATATATGTATTTTCCAGAGGAGAAAAATAGTTTGTTCATTGAATGCATTTGTTTTCAAGAGAAGTGAGATAGTTTGTTCATTTGAAATGCATTTGTTTTCCAGGGAAAGATATTTGGTTCGTCTGAATGCAGTTGGTTTTCAGGGGACTGATGTGTTGATTAATCGTAACATGTTTTTCCAAGCAGAGCCGGACCTGGAGGAGTTTAAGTTTGTATGAAAATAATTTTCATGCAAATATCTAAGACTAGTTTTGTTCGGCAGGTGGTTTTATTCTGTGGTATGAATCGTCTTGGATCTACGTGACGATGTCATCTTTGAGACTGGCACTGGATTCTTCACTGACGTATTGCTTATGATCGGAGTGACTGATTCTAAGATGGAACTGTACGTTAACGAGGGCTACAGAAGTCACTGGTGGGTCATGGACAGCCTTTAGATTTAACGGTGACATCGACGTCAAGTTCCAGCTCCTATGAACTTTTCTACAACTCATCTAAAGACAGGTTTCTTCATTTGTTAACAACGATTTCAACGAGGACGAAAATAGAAAGCTAAGTAAAAAAAAAACCAAACAAACATTATTTTCGGTAACCACGACGAAAAAGTATCGCCAAATTATCGTTCCGATTTCGAAGAAAAAATGAACGGAATATAATAAAATAATCGAACTTGGAAAAACGTGTTATGTGTTTGTGAAGTGTTGGAATGAAATGGTGTACCTTAGGTTTTTTTATTGAAATAAAACCATGTTCTGGGGTAAGTCATGAAAGTCAAGGAAGTCCTTCATCAGTAGTGATCACCCAGTAACACCCAGGTTTGCGACAGTTACAATTGTTATTGTTACCGCGGGAGGCACGGTAGCCTATTGGTAGAGCTTTGGCTTGCGGATCTGAAGGTCTTGGGTTCGAGCTCAGGCCGGGGCATTGTGTCGTGTCCTTGGGAAAGACATTTTACTCCCATTTCCTACTCCTTCGGATGAGAGTATAAACCGAGGTCTAGTCTGTGTCGCATACATTCCATCATAACGGACTCTAAAGATCCTGACGCTCATGTCCCAAACGGGTGAGTGCCGGTGACAAGAACCCACCCAGCATGCACCTAGGTCCTTCTCCCCCATCCCTGGCTGCCCAGGATTGTGCTCAGTTGTCCGGGCGTCAGACCATGCGCCCAAAGGCTGCGGGTGGGCGTCTTGGGCGGTTTGAGTTAGATCCTGTATCGGCCAGCGCCTTGAGCAGCTCTTGAGCTGGAAAAGCGCTATATAAGAACGATTAAATAAAACTAAAAAATACAAGCCCCAAGGGTAAGATGTAAAAAAACACACACAGTGCTTAATCTTTTACCTTTGTTAAAAAAAATTGTTAATTATCTTATCTACTTATTGTTGTTCTTGCTCTTGTTGTTGCTGTAATTGTTGTTATTGTTGTTGTTGTTGTTGCTTCTTCTTCTTCTTCTTCTTCTTCTTCTTCTTCTTCTTCTTCTTCTTCTTCTTCTTCTTTATTTTTTCCTTCTTCTTCTTCTTCTTCTTCTTCTTCTTCTTCTTCTTCTTCTTCTTCTTCTTCTTCTTCTTCTTCTTCTTCTTCTTCTCCTTCTCCTCCTCCTCCTTCTCCTCCTTCTTCTTCTTCTTCTTCTTCTCCTCCTCCTCCTCCTCCTCCTTCTTCTTCTTCTTCTTCTTCCTGCTCCCCATCTTCCCTCTCCTTCTCTTCTTTCTTTTTGTTCTTCATCCAAGTGGCATGATGGAATTGGTGTCTGTGTCTACGAATTGTGCAAACAAATTTCTTCGGTTTATTTCGGAAGCAGTTGAGCTAAGAGGCAAATAACATTCCCTTTAATAACACCCACCCTCCATCACCCCTCCATCCGCCCTGAAAAAAACAAACAGTGCATAAATCCCTCTCTCCATCTCTCTCTCCATTTCTCTCTCTCTCTCTCTCTCTCTCTCTCTCTCTCTCTCTCTCTCTCTCTCTCTCTCTCTCTCTCTCTCTCTCTCTCTCTCTCCTATGTAATCCTATGCAAGGCTACTCTACGCAGAAACTGACAATGCCTGATGAATGGGATAACGTATCCGTAACACTATCGACATTGCTGCATATTATCACGCGAAACCCTGCTGCTGCTGCTGCTGCTGATGATGATGATGATGATGATAATGATGATGATGGAGGTAATACACATTGCTGCGATCGGTAGAAAGTATCGCCAAAACTCCCGCTAGCAGCAGGTGAAAGTATTCCCTCCATCCCTTCAAAGTATACTTTGGGCTCACAGCTAGCCGCGGATGCGAACCGCAGTACTGTTTAAAAGTGACGGAAAGAGCGGAATATTGCTACAAGGGTTCGGGTCAGGGTTAGTTGTAGATCTATTCCTAGCCCTTGCCCTAACCCTTTTCTCTACAAAAATGCTCTTTTTCCGTCCCAAAAACCCATCTAAAACGGTTGGTAAAAGACAGTTGACCTAGAAACAAATACAGCGTGACCTAATTCGTCGGCTAGAGGAGACGAAACTTACTTCTCCGTTGGTAGTCTTTCACCGACACTGTAACTGAGCAGGCTGCTAACCTCGCTTACCTCCCTTCAAGGGACAAGGGACATACTTTGGCCTGCTGCACCGCGTGTGCCTGGAGTATACTTTCTTTTGATCGTAGCTATGTGCAATGGGTGAATGATGATGATGATGATGATGATGATGATGATGTTTTCTTGGTTGAGGGAATTACCTGCGGTTGAAGGCATACGCCCCCCCCCCCCCCCCCCATACACATACCAAACCTAATTTAAACAACTACAACCACGATGACTGATGATTCAAGATGTCTCTATTGTCCTTTTAATGGACAAGAAAATGAAAGATTTGGAATGACAAATAAACACAATCGACAACCATAATATAGGCTTACATACATACATAATAAATATCAATAAACACAAAACTGCTGAAATGCAAAAAAATCAACAAAATGCTTTCACACGATGATGAATGTGATGATGATGATGATGATGATGATGATGACGATGACGACGATGATGTTGATGACGACGATGATGATGATGATGATTGTGATGACGACGACGACGATGGTGATGATTGTGATGATGATGATGGTGATGATGATGGAGAAATAGCAAGAAGAGGAAAGGCAGAAGACTGATAATTATGATGTCATCTTATGCTAGGCAGGTGGCTGGAACTGGGATCCATGACTGACAACAGACAACTGCACAAAACAACCACGTTCATTTCCCCACTTCCGCATCCGGGCTTCATGTCACGTTACGTCATTCCTGGCTAGTTCCTAGTTATTTGATTCGACGTTCACCTGTATTGCGTTCACCTCAAGGCACGCTCAAACAGTCCTAATCGGAGGTTTATTAAATCTGAAAACTACCAGAGATTGCATGCGTGCTGCCTAGCCTACAACAACCCGCTACTTGCAGAAAAAGGAATTATATTTTTGTAGTTTTAACTCAATACCAGGTTTTACTTTGTCATTGAAGGTTTGAAAGGTGAATGTTGTTTCTGCTTATTAAAGTTACAAACCCGGGGCGCCTTTCGACCTAAACTGTCCAATCTCGTGAAACAGTATGAAAAGTGAATGAGAGCAACCAATCAAATTAGGACGGGATTGGGCGTGTAAGCAGGTTAACCAAAGGGTCAAAGTTCGGATATAGAAGGTCACTCTGTGGCAGGTGTCTTTTAACACATTTAACCTTTTCAAGACAAAAGCGGTGAAGGTCATTTTGCTCTTCTTTTTCTTCTTCTTCTTCTTCTTCTTCTTCTTCTTCTTCTTCTTCTTCTTCTTCTTCTTCTGTCTCTCTTTCACCCCCAGTCTCTCTCTCCCTATCCCCCTCTCTGTCTTTCTCTCTTATGAAGGAACAGTGACTCCGACTCCGAGAGGGGAGGGAGAGAGAGAGAGGGAGAGAGAGAGAGTAATGTAAGGATCGAGGAGGAGAAGCATCCAGATTTAAGAAGATTAGAAAGAAAAAAATAAAAGATGTTTGAAGAAGAGGAATAAGAAGCGGCAGCAGCAGAAAAAGAAGAAGAAGAAGAAAAAGATGATGATGATGATGATGATGATGATGATGATGATGATGATGATGATGATGATGATGATGATGATGATGATGATGATGATGATGATGATGATGAAGAAGAAGATGATGATGATGATGATGATGATGATGATGAAGAAGAAGAAGAAGAAGAAGAAGAAGAAGAAGAAGAAGAAGAAGAAGAAGAAGAAGAAGAAGAAGAAGAAGAAGAAGAAGAAAAAGAAGAAGAAGAAGAAGAAGAAGAAGAAGAAGAAGAAGAAGAAGAAGAAGAAGAAGAAGAAGAAGAAGAAGAAGAAGAAGAAGTAAAGACAACCGGTGATATAGGAAAGGAAATCCTACGGAATTGTTCAACTGTTCTCAATCCCACCCAGCATGCCTCACTGACTTCAAATATGGACTGGCCCTCCTCTATCCCTTTTTCCATTGCGCTGTGCTCTCTCGCTTGCTTCAAATCGGCGCCATCATTGCGCTGTGCTCTCTCGCTTGCTTCAAATCGGCGCCATCATTGCGCTGTGCTCTCTCGCTTGCTTCAAATCGGCGCCATCATTGCGCTGTGCTCTCTCACTTGCTTCAAATCGGCGCCATCATTGCGCTGTGCTCTCTCGCTTGCTTCAAATCGGCGCCATCATTGCGCTGTGCTCTCTCACTTGCTTCAAATCGGCGCCATCATTGCGCTGTGCTCTCTCACTTGCTTCAAATCGGCGCCATCATTGCGCTGTGCTCTCTCGCTTGCTTCAAATCGGCGCCATCATTGCGCTGTGCTCTCTCGCTTGCTTCAAATCGCCGCCAACATTGCGCTGTGCTCTCTCGCTTGCTTCAAATCGCCGCCATCATTGAGCTGTGCTCTCTCGCTTGCTTCAAATCGCCGCCATCATTGCGCTGTGCTCTTTCACTTGCTTCAAATTGCCGCCATCATTGCGCTTGGAGCAGTTTTCGGTCAATGTCAGTGGATGACAATTGCCCCAACTGTCTCTTTACCAAGCATTTCTTAAGTTCACGATTAACCTAGATAATACGTGAAACAGATGAGGTTTTAGTTAATTCTTGAATGATGCCATTAGGCTGTTATTGTGCTGAAAATGCCCTGGAAGAGCGTTCCACGAGTTGGGAGCAGAATGTGTGACTCGTCGTCTTCTGATTTGTGCTGCTGCCTCGAACACTAAGCATATGCGTCCACATCGTTTTTGAAGAACAAAGATTCAGGTTGTCACGTGGGGTTTATGGGTTTCTGGGCTCTGCACAATGGAATGCTGTAACCCTCACGCTTTATTCTATGAAAACTGCTAGTTAGTCACCCGGTGAATTACTTTAATAAATTTATTTGTTTAGCTCGGTCTGTGTTAAGGCTGGGATACAGAGATAGATAGAAAAATGGTAAAAGATCACTGTCACACTAGCTTTCACACGGCTATGAATCATATGTAGTCCAGCCACTTGATAACAGTTACAATCACACATTTATTTCTTCTACTCTATACAAGATCTTTGATGTATTAATCTACCTTAAAAAGTCATACGTCAATGCAAATAATTCGATCGCTGATAGCCTAGGCAGCTGTTATGTCTTCATAGGGCACTGGCTACTAGAGTTCATGTAGATTGGACTACTTTGGTCCGTTTTACTATTTTCTGAAGAGTGGACTACTGTGGTCCTTTTGCTACCAGTTTAAGTGCACTGATTCCTGGGCACTTAGCTTGTGAGTAGCGGGTTTGAAGCCCTTTGATGAGGTAGCTTCTGGTACCCGCTGGGTCGTCGTGTAGTTTGGTCCCTTGACACGCTGTGGTGTCTTGGAGGGTGTTTTCCAGGGGAGCTCTCTCAGTCCTGTGCTGTAGAGGCTAAACAGCCAACTCGTGTTTTCTGTGGAGTTGGGCGCACGTTATATCTCGCCTGCTCGTCTGTGACGCAAGAGACGAAATTCTGCACAACCTTGAATAATAGGTTTAAGCAGAGCGTCTCACTGAAAGCCAAAGCAGCCCTCAGTGATAGCTCCACATCTCTATACATAAGCGACAAACATTCTGCTACTTCCGTGGTCCACTGGAATCTCAACTCTAATTTCCTATACATACATACATATAAATCATGGCTAACTATACACATACAGAATTAATAATATTATAAACATTCACTGGTACAGCCACTGGTCTGCAAACATACATATAGGTTAAACAACAGTGGTTCCGTCAGCTATACAACATGGCGTCCAAACCGGTCGTGCTTAACACGTGTTCGGCTTTTCCAAGTGGTACGGCAAATTCGGATTAACATTCAAATCTATGCATAGCAAATTCCACAAACATAATTTCAACAATAATATAAATATATCACGATTAAACAGAAGTATGTTCATTTACCTGCTTGAAAAAGTCAGGCCCCGTGGCTACTTGATAGAATTCTAAGATTCTCAAAGTCCTGCTTCCTGGTCTATGAGTGGAGATTTTTCTCTGCTCCGGTCTAGCTGTGTAGACTTCGGCGTATTTCATAGGACTGACTCAATCTATGCTAGGTTTTGACCCATTCAGAACCTGCTCTAACCGCTCTGCCTGAGTCCCATTGGATAAGCTTTCCGCTTCCACGCACACAGTGCTGACGTCCCTACACTGCCTGTGTCAAACTCGCTATGTGTGTACCTCCGTTATACTGTAATCGTCTGCTATATACTACATTAACTTTCTAAGGTTACATTGACTAAACAAGGCTAAATAGTACAGTAAGCAGGGTAAACTGGTCCGTTCGTCACAGAGGTTTGGATGGTGAAGAAATATAGTATTGGGAATACATTAATATTATGTAAGCAGCTGTACACCAAGAACAACATGTTATGTTCTATTGTGCTTTCACAAAAATCCTATGAAAAGGACCTTTTCAACTACGTTAGTGGGGTGTGTGTGTATGTGTGTGTGTGTGCGTGTGTGTGTGCGCGAGTGTGTTTATGTTTAGGCTGTGTTGTTTTCACACTCTACCAAGGTGCCTTGACGGCCCTCGTTATTTTGACGTCAAAAGAGTGTTCCGTTAGAGTTACGGTTAGGGTAATGATTTGAATTATGGTTAGCGTTAGAAGATTTAAAAGTGCTTTTAAAAAAAGGGACAAAATGTCAAACATGTCAAAACAGCAAATGCTTTTCATGCATGGCATATCAAAGGGGTCTTCGCAAGTTGTGTGTGTTGTTGTTGTTGTTGTCGTCGACAAACATTCACTCAGTTATCAACAGTTCCAGTTGCTATACTTAAAAGCTGAAAACATACGCTCGTATATCGAAATGACCATATTTGAACCCCTGCTCCTATCGCGTTATTCCAAAGATAGGCAACCTGCTCAGTTGTGTCTTTGCTGTGTATTTTATTACTAATGTGTTTTAAGAATGTTGCTACTGCACTATATTATGTAATTGTTTGTTGACTGTCATCTATGTATAGGTGAATGTAGAATGTTCTAGTCATGCCTCTACCTTTTAAGCACTGCCATTATAATCATGTATAGGCTGTGATATGTATAGTTTAAGACAACAACTTGCGCTGTCATTAGATTATTTTGTGTGTAGGTGTGTGCGTGGGTGTGTGAGTGTGTGTGTGCTTTGTCTGCGTGAATGTAAAATTATTAGTTATTATTGATGTGGGGTTTAGATTGTGAATGTCTGTATTTGATTGGAATTTAAGGTTGCTGCTGTGCCATTAGAAATGAATGTGTCTCTGCTGATTGTGTATAAAAATGGATATATTGCATAAGCCTTGCGGACGACGAGCCAAAGACAAATTTCTGTATGTGATGAACATCAGACAATAAAGTTATATTGTATTGTATTGTATTGTATTGTATAAACCAAAGGCTAAACCATAAGAAGGCAGAGAGATCTTTCTTAATATCACTCCCTTTACCCATAGCAGAAATCGCATCTTGAATAGGTTTCTGTAACACCAAAATATGTTTTTATATAACAACTCCATCCTTTTTTGTGTGAAAGAAACGAACTTTGTTAATTGCATTTTAAATAAATAAAATAAATTGTAGTGGTCGTTTTGTCTGGAGTACTTGGAGTGAGTTAGCCTAATGGCAACTCCTGGAGAAGCGTTTAAGTGAAATAGGCCTACATGAAAAGAGAATATTGTATGGTTCACCTACTTCAATGTTTTACGTGTCTTCATAAAACTTGTGAAAATGTTACCTCCATTTGTAGGCATCTCCGGGGTCTGCAGTGACAGCAGACACACCTGTTGGTGTCTATAACACTCGGATTGTTCCCTACCTGTGCGTCTCAATTGCCGTCAGTAGGGAATAACACAGGTAAGAAGTATCCATGGTTGATGCATCTTCTATCATAATTATGCCACCTGTCAGTCTCGCAGGTGAGGCTACGGATCTACTGCTTACCGGACCACCTTGGAGAGAGAGAAAGAGAGAGGGAGATAGAGAAAGAGGTGGAGAGAGATATTGAGAGAGAGAGAGAGAGAGAGAGAGAGAGAGAGAGAGAGAGAGAGAGACAGAGAGAGACAGAGGGCTATAGAGAGGGAGGGGGGGTGGAGAGAAAGTGAAGAGTGGGAAGGGGATACAGGGGGTTGGAGTGTAATGGGTGAAGATGTGACTTAGACTCCAAGGATGAGCGTAAGTTGTTGGACGTAGAGCTTGAAATAAAGCATCACCACATAGAACAGAGAGAGAGAGAGAGAGAGAGAGAGAGAGAGAGAGAGAAAGAGAGAGAGAGAGGGAGAGAGAGAGAGAGAGAAGGAGAGAGAAGGAGAAAGGGAGAGAGAGATAAACTTTTGAAACTGTTTCTTTTATTAGGGATACAGATTTTAGACTAATTATCAAATCTAATCTTCCATAAATTAACATAATAAAGAATCCTATAACTAACTCTCACACACAAACACGCACACACACTCAAATACGAACACCCAAACACACACACACATACATACACAAACACACATACACACACACCCACACACCCACACCAACACACCAACACACCCACACTGTTACACTCTGTTTGATGTTGGTGTTTTCTATCAGTATCTGATTCAGCCCCGATGCTTGAATTCCTGATAGTTGTGTAACTCAGATTCGTTTATTCACACAGCCTGCTCAATCAGCATACAAGTCACAAAGTCCACGTATGAAGTTTTCCGCTTTTATTCAGCACACATCAACAACTGCATACAATTCTCAATTCAACTCAACAACTTTCACAGCAACTCTCAGTTTCACTATCAACAACTTCACTCTCTCTACAACAATCTCGGCACACGATTAAATAACCTCTCTCTTTTCCGGAAAGATTTCGAATACGGTAGAAATGACGCACTGCCACCAATCGAATAAAAGATCGTCATCACTGACTTACGTCAATACATATTTTTATATCTTCCAGAACGACCTCTTGCTTCTACATGTATCGGGAAATTTCTATCAAGAGTAAACACGCATATCCAGAAGATTCTCAAATAATATCGACTAACGCAAATTATCAACGTTATACAAAGCCTCTCCTAACAACAATGCAAACTCAAATCAAAGGTAAATAAACTCCATTATTGAATACTTTGCAAATCGAAACGATTAGATCTATCGTACACGCTTCAGCCATACTATCATTCGCGTTTCAACGTAACATAACCCCCCACTCAAGAAGAAATTTACCTAATTTCTTTCAACAACGTTGAAACGTAATGCACAAACAAAGTACAGAATTAAAACTTACTTCAGTCTGTCCGAACACTGTCAATGTTCTCAGTTCATTCACACAGATTCAAAGTTTCTCATCTGCAAGTCTTTCTGGATACTGTCAATGTTCACAGATCATTTACCCAGTCAACGTTTTTCATTTTCAAGTCTGTCATTACCAATATTCTTAGTTCGTCCACACAGTCAATATTCTTTCGTTCGCAAGGAATCGACGCCCTCGTCAGTTGCGGTCGTCATCGGCCCAGGGTCAAAGACGATGATCACGTGGGCTTCCCCGGAATCAGTGCGTCCTCCGTTGTCTCCTTCTTCCATCGGATGACCGACGCAGTCGACGTTGTCAGCTCCCAGAACGCATTCGCTGGGTCTCACGGTCAGGTTGGCTTCTGCGGGACGGTGGAACAGCTCCCTCATGGTCTGCAGATGCTCCTTCCAGGTCTGGGTGTGGACTTCATGTTCGACTAAAGTCGTAGAGCCTGGGACATCATTGAAGTTAGGGGGAAACTCGCCCATAAGGTCCTCGAGCTCCAACGTTTGACCTTCCGTCAAGCTCGGTCCTAGCTTAACATCATCGATGCCTTCTTTGCTGTGGAAGTCTCCCAGTTCCAACAGTTCTTCGCTGTCAAAGCTGTCGTCGGTTACAGCTGCTGTTGCTGCATGTACAGTCTCTGGCGGCCTCTCCACGTACAGCTTAAGGAGGTTGGCGTGGTATATCTTGGAATGCTGGCCGACCTTCACCTTGTAGTCGTTGATTCCCACCACGGTCTCCACTTCGTACGGGCCTTTCCACTGCATCAGCAACTTATTGTGATCGGTAGGTAGCAGCACCAGCACTTTGTTGCCAGGTTTGAACTTCCTGTTCACAGCCCTACGATCATAGTAGTGCTTTCCACAGTCTTGGGACTTCTTCAGGTTTTCTCTGGCTATATCGAGAGTCTGCTCCAGCTTCTCCCGTAGCTCAAACACGTACTGGTAGCTGTTCTTCACCTCTGGGGTGTCTACTTCTTTTGTCCACAGTTCTTTTAGGATGTGCATCGGCCCTCGGATGGTTCTTCCGTACAGCAGCTCGAACGGAGAAAAGCCGGTGGACTCCTGCGGCACTTCTCTGTAGGCGAACAGTAAGGCGTTGATGTAACGATGCCATTGTCTGGGCTGCTCGCTGCACAGTTTCTTCAGGGTGGACTTCAGCGTAGCATTGAACTTCTCGACAAGCCCGTTGCACATCGGATGGTAGGGTGTCGTAGTCAAATGCCGGATGCTCAGCAGTCTGTTCACCTCCTTCATGCAGTCAGAGACGAACTGCGTCCCGAGGTCTGTCAGAATTTCTTCAGGCACTCCAAGTCTACTGAACATGTCCACCAGTGCCTCTGCTACAGTTTCAGTGTCAATCTTCTTCAGTGGCACTGCTTCTGGGTACCGAGTCGCATAGTCCACTAAAGTCAGTACCCATCGATGACCTTCTTCACTCGGAGGTCTTATTTCGCCGATTAAGTCTAAGGCCACCCTCTTGAAAGGTCGGTCGATCAGAGGCATCTTCTGCATAGGCACTTTCGGGACCCTTCCTCGAGGTATGGTCTTCTGGCAAATGTCACATGATCGGCAGAAACGGCTGACGTCCGCATGAAGCCCTGGCCAGTAGAACACCGCCTGGATTCTGTCCGACGTCTTCTTGATGCCTAGGTGACCTCCCATGATTGAGTCATGCGCTACTTCTATCACCTGGCGCCTTAGGGGTAACGGTACCAAGACTTGACGAAATGGTTTCCCCCCGTTGACCCTCGGGTGCTGGAAGATTCGGTACAGGATCTTGGCCTTCACCTCAAAATAGACCGTGCCACTGCCCTTGGTCACGTGGTCTTGGCGGTTCCTGTACTTGTTTAAAGTGCTATCAGCTTCCTGGAGCTGGATCAGCTTATCTCTGTCCACGATGGCAGCTTTAGAGTTGTCGGCGACCTTCAGTGGCGTAGACGTCTTGTCTCTCTTGGCCTGGGCCCTGGTAGTAACAGCACCGACGATCTCTGGTCGGCAGGGCTGAGCCGGAGTAACCACATTGTCCCGTAGCAGCTCTGTAAGGTCTCCATCGGGAAACGGCAATGGATCCTCCTCCACAACTTCGACGTGTTGGGTTGAGGCAGGACTCCATTCTGGATCGGGGTCGTCGGGTCGTCTCGCGCCGTCGATGTTCCCGATCATCAAATCATACAGCGGCTTCTTCAGGCAAACCGCTTCGACTTCGCCTATGTAGAAAGGGGTGTTGACATGAATCTTCGCAACTGGCGCTCTCACACATTTGCTGTCGGCCATGAGTGTCCATTTTGAATCGCCAGTGAACTGTTCTTTAGCGATTAGGTCTTCTCTGACGATGACCCCACTGCAGCCAGAGTCTCTTAAAACAGTCACTTCATGATTTCCGACGCGTCCCTTGGAAACAGGCATGTTCTGTACGGTCACAGCTGCGCTGGCGACGACGGGGATGGATTTCCCGTTGGCAAGGAGAAGTTGGCCATCGGTTATGCACTCTTGCACGTCCGCGGGAGTAGCTGCGCGCTCGGTCTCACTCGGAAGAATGACGCTCCCGCCGCACACTTGATGGTCAGATCTACTGGTTTGCCGTTGATTGGAGAACCGCCTCTGCCGGTTGCCCGCCGCTGAATTGTCCGTACTGCTCCGCTGTCCGCTACTTTTGTTTTGAGGACAGTTAGCCGCTCTGTGGTCTGTAGCGTTGCAAGTGAAACAGCCTCTTGAATGCCCTTCCCTGGGAGGAGGCGTGGAGTCTGTCTGTCTCTGGCTCGTCTGGCTTCCCTGGATCTGGTTCACATGGTTTCCAGTCTTCTGAAAATGTTTCGTCGCGCTGGGTGGCCCCAGGGTTTTCCCGTGAGCGATGAGATATCTTTCAGCAGCCTCAGTCACATCTTTAAGCGTCTGCAGCTTTTGTTCTTCTAAGTGGGTCGCTAGGTCCTTGTGACAGGCATTGAGAAATTGTTCTTTCACAATCAGGTCATGGAGACTGTCGTAAGACTTCATTTCGCCTGATAACTCCACCCACTTGTGTAGATATGACGACAGGCGCTCCACAAACTGCTTTGGCGTCTCGTCTGACTTAGGCCGGCATTCACGGAAGCGTTTACGGTAGCCCTTCTCTGTAAAGTTGTAGCACTGCAGTAGGGCCTCTTTCAAGACGTCATAGTTTTTGGCGTCATCGTTCGACAGTCTGGTGTAAACTTCGAGCGCTTGCCCTGTCAGAAGTGCACTTAGTCGAATCGCCCAGTCTCGAGGTTGCCAATTGGAGCTTTCGGCGAACCTTTCGAATCTCGCCAGATAGGTGTCGATCTGGTCCTTCCCGTCGACGAAAGCTGGCAATTTTGGAGCCGTATGGTCGTTGGTGACTTGTGGCGCATGCTGATTGTTTTGGATACGCGCCAACTCTAGCTGGTATTGACGCTCGCCTTCAAGACGCTTCAGCTCGAACTCTCTTTCTTCACGGCGTCGCTGCTCCTCTATTTCTCTTTCTTCACGACGTCGTTGCTCTTCTTTTTCTTGCCGCTGCTGTTCAATTTCTAGACGCTTCTGTTCTAGTTCTAGTTCTTTTTCTAGACGCTTCTCTTCCAATTCTCTTTCTTGTATTCTCTCCTGGGATTTGACGTACTCCGTCAGCTGTTTCCCTTTTAGATTCAGTTGAATCCCTTTCTGCCAGAAGTCAGCCATCTTGATGCTTCTGGAAAGTTCTTTCTGGAAAGTTCTTTTTCTAGAAAGTTCTTGACTGTGCTGCACTCTTCTAGACTGTTCTAGAACAGCACGCTTTCTGCAGTAGCGCTGATGCTTGCCACTAGTCGCTTTCGCTGACGCAGGTCCCGCTGTCCTCGTCGTATGCGACGCTGCACCACGCTGGTGTTGATGTACACGCTCCTGTGCTGAAGTAGACGCGACGTCCGCTCGACGCTCGCTGTAACACTGGCGATGTAGCTCCGAGACTGTCCCTCGACGTAGTCTTACGGTAGCCACGTAGTCCCGATCTGTTGTTCGCTCACGAAGCAACTCTTCAGCGACTACACGCCCTTGCAGTCAACCCGAACCTATCGGTGATGTAGTCCCAGTGTGTTGGCCCCTCTCGACGCAACTCGTTGGCGGCTACCCTCGATGACTGCCTCTCGTAACGTTGACTCGCTTGTTGTAGCAGTTGAACCCTTGGCTATGGCGTGAATCGCGGCTTGACCCCCAAAATGTTACACTCAGTTCGATGTTGGTGTTTTCTATCAGTATCTGATTCAGCCCCGATGCTTGAATTCCTGATAGTTGTGTAACTCAGATTCGTTTATTCACACAGCCTGCTCAATCAGCATACAAGTCACAAAGTCCACGTATGAAGTTTTCCGCTTTTATTCAGCACACATCAACAACTGCATACAATTCTCAATTCAACTCAACAACTTTCACAGCAACTCTCAGTTTCACTATCAACAACTTCACTCTCTCTACAACAATCTCGGCACACGATTAAATAACCTCTCTCTTTTCCGGAAAGATTTCGAATACGGTAGAAATGACGCACTGCCACCAATCGAATAAAAGATCGTCATCACTGACTTACGTCAATACATATTTTTATATCTTCCAGAACGACCTCTTGCTTCTACATGTATCGGGAAATTTCTATCAAGAGTAAACACGCATATCCAGAAGATTCTCAAATAATATCGACTAACGCAAATTATCAACGTTATACAAAGCCTCTCCTAACAACAATGCAAACTCAAATCAAAGGTAAATAAACTCCATTATTGAATACTTTGCAAATCGAAACGATTAGATCTATCGTACACGCTTCAGCCATACTATCATTCGCGTTTCAACGTAACACACACACACCATCATCTTGGTCGTTATCTTTAAACAATTTTAGAATTCACCCCTTAGTCTTTAAAACAAAAAAGACTTATTCAACAAGCAATACAATTAATTACATTAAAGATTGTGGCATTACATAAAAAAATACATCACAAATATGTTAATAAGATGCCTACACATTTTATGTTTAAAGAAAACTAGTGTACAGCAATGAGACTTCCATACAGCAGCTCCATTAAATAATAAGTTAGTTTGATATAAATCTTTTCGAGGGAGAGGTAATTTATAATTATAAATTCTATGCCCATCAACTGGCTTAGTAACAAATGTGTCAAGATACGCAGATGTTTTCCCGTCTGTGAACATAAAGATAGTTGTATTACATATAAACTGTTTTTGAAGTGGTAATATTCAGAGTTCTTTCTATTTCTCATTAGTTGCAACATCTGTATTTTAAAAAAAAAAAGGTTTAAAGTATTTTGATTTCCCCCGTGGGGGGGCCGGGGATTTCAGTATAAATAGTATCCCCATTTTCTGGAAATTTAGTGCTTTAAATTCCCACTGTCGCTGTCTTTCTACTTTGTTCTTTCTCATTCCTACTCTGTTCTATCAATCTACTATACTATCTTCTTCTTCGCTAGACCTGTCACCTACCTTTTTTCTTGAAAACTCTTCCGGGACAAAACTCCTCATTCGTGTGTGAGGTCTGTTGGATCAGCTTGGGAATATTGGACGCTTTCTGCCAGGTGGTCACGAGGGCTTCATATGAGGTTATTATTGGGCAATGTAGGCAATTTATATGTATGTGTTTCGTTGATATATTATACTGATGTTTATATTCAAATTTGATTTTGTACAATGAGGGTTCAATAAATTAGAGTATAGCCTCAGCGTCACCTGCGTGGGATGTCTTTATTGTAAAGTGACCGGCTGGTGAAGTGCCTTCAGTGTTACCACTAGGGTTGTTTCGGTGGATCTTTTATGCGGATCAGGGGCTAGTCCTCTTTCAGCGAAGTTGTGGTCTTGATTTTGTGGTCCTGATTCGGCTCTTTGCAGTCCGCTGGACCCTGTAAGCAATGAGTAACTAACTAACTAATAATGTATTTTGATTGCATTTTTATGAAAATTATTTAGCTGTTTAATGTGCGCTTCACTGACATTGCACCAAATGGTCGATGCATAATTGAAATGAAACATACAGCTGGCTTAGAAAAAAGACTTAAATGCATCAACAAAAACAACGTGTCTAAGTTTATTACCAATGAGAATGTTTTTTTTTTTTGAAAGAGAGCAAGACATCTTCGAAGTATCTACAATATCCCCAAGAAGATGAAGAAGAAGAAGAAGAAGAAGAAGAAGAAGAAGAAGAAGAAGAAGAAGAAGAAGAAGAAGAAGAAGAAGAAGAAGAAGAAGAAGAAGAAGAAGAAGAAGAAGCAGTTTGTCAGACAAGGAAGTACAAAAACACATTCACATTAAAGCTACTGCCTTAAAAACAGACGGTGGCAAAGAGACAATACAGAAACAAAAGAATTTAAAAAAATGTGTTCAAACCCTGCACTAATATAAATGAGAACAGAAAGATAATTATAGGCTTACAGAAATATGCCATTGAACAAATAAACCCACCCACAAAAATGCATCTTTCTGGTCAGTTCTGTAGAAAAAAAAGGGTTCAAATCTTTTAGAAAGAAAAAGGCATAGGAGTGGGAAAGGAAGCGGGGCAGGGAGAAGAGAGAGGGAGGGACAAGAGAGAGGGAGGGACAAGAGAGAGGTAGGGATAAACGGCAAAGTAAGTTGTCTACCTGACAACAGCACAGACACGCACAGAGGTTAAAAATATAGGGTGTGGGTTTGCACTCCCAATGTGGACTGTAGCACTCCTCTCCTACAGCGTAAGTAAAATTCAACCAGATCCTATTATCTCTCAGAGAGAGAAGGGAGTGTGGTGGAGTCCCAGCCACGCTGAGTGTTACCTGTCCCATCCTCAAGGCTTTGCTTTATGAGGTACGTTCACCACAAGCTGTACAAACGGGGTAGATGATGAGAGACAGGTTGGCACACTGCGTGCACAGAAGAAGAGAGATAAAATGAGAGAAAGTAAGTCAAGAAGAACGAAAACAAGGCACGAAACACAACCAAAATAGAAACATAAAATAGAAACAACAGGGAACGATGAAGCGACAAAGAACGAAATAAGAGAAATTTAAAAAAAATAATAATAATGAGAAAGTAAGAAAGAAATGAGGGAAAGAAAGTTTTGTACAAATGAACACCTCCTCACCATTCTCTCTCGCTCCCTCTCTCTCCCTCTCTCCCTCTCTCTCTCTCTCTCTCTCTCTCTCTCTCCCTCACACATCCACATACACACACACGCGCGCACAACACACATACCAACGCGCATGCTCGCACGCGCGCACACACACACACACACACACACACACACACAAATAGGCAGACACAAAAAATTGCGTTCCCCATTTTCCATTGCCCTGCACTAAAAAAAAAAAGCATCTTCTTCCATGAAAATCCTATTACGCAAACGACGCTTATTGAAATCACAGTGGGGAGCTCCTTTCCATTTTCCTTTGATCTTAAGGTTCTGATTTATTTTAAATGTCAGTTTATATATAAATGGGCGTACTAGTGGCAGTTCAAGAGAACATTTTACCCAACTACCTCCCTCCTCCATAAACCCCTCACCCTCTCCCATCTCCCGCTCCCTCTTCAATTCTCTCTCTCTCCCCTACCCTCTTCCCCTTTTCCTCCTGCATTATTTCGTTATTTTCTTGGTTTCATTGATCAGATGCACAGAGTGTTACGCCTCAAACCACTAAGCTGTACCAACTCAAATCGCTACACACTATTATTTTTCTCTTGAGATTAGAACCAGGGACGGGCACTTGCAAATCAATTTTGTTTTGAGCATTGTGTAGCGCCTCTGACCACTACGCCAACTCATCTCTTAAAATGGGAAGAGTAAACGCGAAAAATGAACCAGATACACGCACGTGCGACTAAATCTTTCACATCATTCTGATCATGTCCTAACTATTTTGCCAACTCCACCGCATGATGATGATGATGATGATGATGATGATGATGATGTTGATGATGATGATGATGATGATGATGATGATGATGATGATGATGATGATGATGATGATGATGATGATGATGATGTATATATGTTGTTAAAAGTGTATGTGTATGTCAGTAGTATGATGATTTCTATAGTTTGATTAATTAATTACTTAGTGTGGAAAATATCTATGATGTGCGCATGGTAGATTTTGTAAATTGTTTATGTTACATCAGTACAACTTATGTTAATCTGATGAATAAAACTTGATGCAACAACAAAAAAAGATGATGATGATGATAATGACGACGATAATTATGATGTAATATGGTATAGCGCGGCCGGGTATTCACAGGTAAAGTTCATGCTTATTGCTCTTGAGAAGAAATGAGAGAACGGCACCCTATCCTATCCTGTCCTATCCTATCCTATCCAGTAACTCGAAGGTCGTTGAGGCACCACAGATGATCGTTTAACCAGCATACTCCATCTTTCTCTGTCCTCAGCAATCCTCATGGCTTCGTTCAGTGTCAAGCCAGTCCAGTCTCGAATGTTGTCCTCCCACCTCCTTTTCGGTCTCCCTCTTCTTCTGCCTGCTTGCACCATGCCTTGTAGGATGGTCTTTGCAAGGCCTGATGCTCTGGTGGCGTGGCCATACAATCGGAGTTTTCGTTTCTTCACCACTGTAAGCACGTCATCTTGTTGTCCAATGGCTTGTATGATGGTCTGTCGGATTTTGTCATTGGTAATGTGCTGAGTATAGAAAATGCCCAGAAGTCTTCTGTAGCACCTCATCTCCATGCTTTGTATTCTTCGTTGTAGGTCTGTTGTGAGGGTCCATCTTTTGCAAGTGTATAGGAAGATGGAGATGACAAGGATGCGTAGCAGCCTTATCTTGGAATGTAGACTGATGGTCCTGTATTTCCAAATGGGCTTCAACCTCGTCAGGATAGCAGTTGTTTGTGGGATCCTGGTACAATGGCTCCTAAATATTTGAAGCTATGCACTGTGTTGAGGGATTGGCCATAGGTTCTGGAGGTGGTGGCAAGCCTCTGTACCAGCTGTTCAAGTTCTTGTTCCTCTCCAGCCAATCCATCAATGTCATCCGCAAAACGGAGGTTGAAGATTGCTCTATCCCCAAAGCTGACTGTGCCTTCGTGTTCTGCAAGTGTTTCTCACATTATGCGCTCTAGAAAGATGTTGAAGAGTGTTGGAGAGAGTAGGCATCCTTGACGCACACCGATTGTTGTTCTGAACCAGTTTCCGATGACAGTGTTGTGGAATACTGCACTGGTAGCCTCGTCATACAGGTTTTTGATGACTTCAATAATTTTAAGGCTGAGGTTGTACTCTCTCATGATTGCCCACAGAGCTGCATGCCAGACTCGGTCAAGCGCTTTCTTGAAGTCTATAAACACATGATAGAGATGAACGGCATACAAAAACAATACAATTTTGAAGTCAGAATTCAAACGAGAATTGTGCAATTAACTGCAAGCAAGTTGGTGTCCTGACTATCATGTACTCTGCTCCGTCCAATAAACCAAGGGAACGCACACATTCCATAGCACGGACTTTAAAGATCCTGAAGCTCATGTCCTAGACGGGTGACCGCCGGCTACACAAGTACACCCAGCAAGCACTAGGTTATTCCCTCCATCCCCAGTCGCACAGGATTGTGCTTAGTGGTCTGAACGTCAGACTATGCGCCCAAAGCCTGCAAGTGGGCGCCTCGGGCCACTTGAGTTAGATCCTGTGTCGTCACGATCAATACATCACTCCTGTGTCGTCACGATCAATACATCACTCCATTTGCATAAGTTTGGGTTTAACGTGGAGGCACAGGTAAAGTCTATGTACACACCAAACTTGAACCAAATCCCTTAAGTAGTTTTTTGGGAAAAAAAAATATTAGAAAGAAACACAACAAATTACGACATCATCATGATCACATCACCCCATAATATTAATGCATAACTTTTTTGGTTATTTGGTAAGGTTCACTATTTATTTCCTAACAAAATACCAAGTTTCCAAAAAAATATGTTAATTACTTTCAGAGAAAAGTGCGCAAATGTCAACTGTGGTCGCAGGACGGACGCCAGACGCGCAAAGCCAAAGTCAGTATTTTCCGAGCTTCTATATATATAAATTGCTTAGCCGGAAGTCCTTCTTCACCTCTACTGTAAAGTTTGTCCGGTATGGACGCTGATCTGGGCAGGTGCTGGGCGCTGCGGATCGGCCTGCTGTGCGCTCAAAACCCGCGAAATCGTTATAGCCGACATTTCCTTACCGAACGTTTAACCGTTTCTGAGATAAATAAATAAACAAAATGTCCACAAACTGCAATAGCCTCATTCCGCGCGCTTCCCATTCAACCCGTGTCAAGAACGTGCCGTTCCGTAATACCGCAAATTTTGTTTTATTTCCATTCAAAACACTTTTGCACTCATGTCACCAATCTTACAAAATTTTTTGTTTAACTAATTAAATTTGATTAATTAAAATTCGATTCGAGGTTTCAGCATGTTTTCCCATATACACCAAAAAATTGATGGTCTTTATACGAAGCCTTGGTAGCTCACTTAGTATGACATTATCCTACCGTGCAGGCGACCCAAGTTCAAATCTCCCGCGGGACATATTTTTTTATGTTATTTTTTTTTACACTACAATATGGATATTTTTCTTTTTAAGTTAGGCTTTATACTTTTAACTTATTTATTTATTTATTTATTCATTTATTATTATTATTATTATTATTATTATTATTATTATTATTATTATTATTATTATTATTATTATTATTATTATTATTATTATTTATAAACTGATAATAATAATAATAATAATAATAATAATAATAATAATAATAATAATAATAATAATAATAAAATTTTATTTTAAAACCTTGGTGTTTTCTATGATTTCTATTTGTATTATTCTATATTCAATATTATTATTATTATTATTATTATTATTATTATTATTATTATTATTATTATTATTATTATTATTATTATTATTACCAAGGATCGGGATGGGGTGGTACGTGTAGGTAAAAGAAGACTACGGGTAGGTTTAAAGGGGCATGGGTAGGCATAACGGGGATACGACTATATATAAGGGGGTAAGATGATGGTCTATTCCTGTCATCAATACCTGCGAAACGATCAACGGGGAAGTATCAAGGAGGGTACAGGTAGGTTACAAGGGGGGTGCGGAAGGTATCAAGGGGGTATGGGGAGGTATCAAGTGGGTTCGGGGAGGTATCAAGGGGGTATGGTGAGGCATCATGGGGTGGAAGACAGGGAGATATCAGGGGGGGGGGGGGGTATGGGAACCTGTGTACCCTGGCTTGCCAGGGTACAAAACCACTAGTGAATAAATAATAATGTTGAAGTCAGAATTCAAACAAGAAGTGCGCAACTGCAATATAAAGGGTGCCTTGACCACGCCACATCACTACTTCCTCCAATGGCACAAAAGAAAGAACGAAGCCGAGGATTAAACTCGAGAAGCGCACTTGCAACCAATTATTGCGCAGTGTATCACGTTTCAATACGTTTCGTCATAG